>OY726528.1:36814188-36956688 GCA_963383655.1 Bathymodiolus septemdierum
CAATACAATGATCAGCAGAAAAAGGACAAAAGGTCAAACAATAATTTACACTGTACAACAAACTAAATATTGAACAACACAGTTATTGGTGTTTAACGGCACTTAAACAATATTTCAGTGAAATCGGGGAATTTAGCTTCTCGTGAAGAAGACCAAAAAATACATAGAAAAAACCCACTAATCAACTGACAAAGTTTTTCCCAGCTTAAGCGATGAAAGGAACTGCTTGCATACGTTTATGTTCAATTAAAATATGCTATAATTGAAGACCTGAATGTGTGGGTTAGGGTTAAGGTTATGATGTTAACGCCACTTTCAACAATATTTCAATTATATCGTGGCAGTCAGTTTTATTGATGGAGGAAGCCACCTACCTGTCGCAAGTCAATGACAAACTTTATCACATAATGTTGTATTGAGTACACCGCGCCTGAGCGGGATTTGAACTTACAACGTTAGTGATGATTGCATAGGTAGTTTGTTTTAGATCCAACTACCATGTTATCACGACCACGACGGCCCCCGTGGTGGAGAGTAATATTTAAGAGTCCAATTTTATTTTAAACCGCCATTGTAAATGAAACAATTGAAATTGTACACTACGTATTTGATTCATTTTCAACCTATTTAAAATGCTTCTCTCAGTGCTAGTCGAATTGAATCATTGAAAATCATATACGCACAGGGGCGGATCAAGGATTTCAAGTTAGGGGAGGGCGCACTTAACATTTTTTTGGGGGGTATTTCGTGTGAAAAATCACGATCTTACGCCAAAAAAATCATATTTTTTTCCAATTTTAGGGGGGGGGGGGGGGGGGGGGGCGCCGGGTGCGCCCCCCCCCCCCCCCCCCCCTGTACGCATATTTAAGTTTGCGATATACGTTGTTTTATTTTACCTTGATATTTTGATAAGGAATGTACATATTAAAACACAACATTAAATACACCGTTTTGAAAATATAAAGTCAACTCTTTCTCGATTTACTTCATGAAAACACTAACCAGAAATCGATTAACTTACCTCTGCGCATACGTACAGTTGCTTTTGAACTAGAAAATGTGTGTGTGTGTGAGGGGGGGGGGGGGGGGGGGGGGGACGAATGAGAATAATACTATATATCGGTCTCACGAGAATTCAGGCGAATTTATTGATAATGTGTAATACAGAAGAATCAAGAGACACATAAATCCATTACATACTGCTTTCTATTTTGACATTTGCTTGCAGAGAGTTTTTCTAAATTTCTTTAATGTGATTTTAGAATACAATTGTTTTTAAAAAGAGTTTGAAGATACCAAAGGTGTAATCAAAAACCGTAATTCGAAGGAGAACAGACAACACGATGGCCAAAAGAAAAAGTGCAAAAAGACAAACAATAATATACAAAACACAGATATTAATACATGCAATCATATACAACAAGAAATATACTTGTCTTCCTACAGAAAAAAGTGTAAGCGGAAAGTTTATCATGTATATATTAATCCATATTTGCGATATGTAGGCAATAGCCTTGAATGTTATGTCGAATTTATAATAATTGCCCCATTTTCAGCTTAAACTTTTTATTTGTTGTCTTTTCAATGGTTCACTTCACAGCGTTACAGATAAAAATAACACAAAATTGCAAACACTATGCAAACACTATATATATCACTTTAGACATTTTTCTTACAAAATTTGAAAATTGGCATTTTAAACACTTACGTGTTTGGTCTTCAATATTTACATCTTAGTGGTATTACTAGGCGCACATTTATCCTTTTTAGAATGAAATAGCGCTTTTGTGTTTTTTTCTCGACAGGAAATTAAAATGAAAAAAACCCAAATGAAATGGAATATATCACATTAACCGATTCAACATCACCACATTTTTGTGTCTATTCCAAGAGGATCTGAATTTCCAACGTAATATGTTGTGGTCTTTTTTTAATGTTCAATGAGTGACGGGGAGAGGTAATTGTTTGTTTTGTTGATATTAGTGAAATCGTTGACTATCACTGTTTAAACTGTATTTTCATAATAAAATAGGACAAGTCTGAAGATACTAAAGGTGTAATCAGAAGTCGTAAATCTAAGATACCAAAGGTGTAATCAGAAGTCGTAAATCTAAGATACCAAAGGTGTAATCAGAAGTCGTAAATCTAAGATACCAAAGGTGTAATCAGAAGCCGTAAATCTAAGATACCAAAGGTGTAATCATAAGCCGTAAATCTAAGATACCAAAGGTGTAATCAGAAGCTGTAAATCTAAGATACCAAAGGTGTAATCAGAAGCCGTAAATCTAAGATACCAAAGGTGTAATCAGAAGTCGTAAATCTAAGATACCAAAGGTGTAATCAGAAGTCGTAAATCTAAGATACCAAAGGTGTAATCAGAAGCCGTAAATCTAAGATACCAAAGGTGTAATCATAAGCCGTAAATCTAAGATACCAAAGGTGTAATCAGAAGCTGTAAATCTAAGATACCAAAGGTGTAATCAGAAGCCGTAAATCTAAGATACCAAAGGTGTAATCAGAAGTCGTAAATCTAAGATACCAAAGGTGTAATCAGAAGCCGTAAATCTAAGATACCAAAGGTGTAATCAGAAGTCGTAAATCTAAGATACCAAAGGTGTAATCAGAAGCCGTAAATCTAAAATACCAAAGTTGTAATCAGAAGCCGTAAATCTAAGATACCAAAGGTGTAATCAGAAGCCGTAAATCTAAGATACCAAAGGAGTAATCAGAAGCCGTAAATCTAAGATACCAAAGGAGTAATCAGAAGCCGTAAATCTAAGATACCAAAGGTGTAATCAGAAGCCGTAAATCTAAGATACCAAAGGGGTAATCAGAAGCCGTAAATCTAAGATACCAAAGGGGTAATCAGAAGCCGTAAATCTAAGATACCAAAGGGGTAATCAGAAGCCGTAAATCTAAGATACCAAAGAGGTTTTCAGAAGCCGTAAATCTAAGATACCAAAGGGGTAATCAGAAGCCGTAAATCTAAGATGCCAAAGAGGTTTTCAGAAGCCGTAAATCTAAGATACCAAAGGTGTAATCAGAAGCCGTAAATTTAAGATGCCAAAGGGGTTTTCAGAAGCCGTAAATCTAAGATACCAAAGGGGTAATCAGAAGCCGTAAATCTAAGATACCAAAGGGGTAATCAGAAGCCGTAAATCTAAGATACCAAAGGGGTAATCAGAAGCCGTAAATCTAAGATACCAAAGAGATTTTCAGAAGCCGTAAATCTAAGATACCAAAGGAGTAATCAGAAGCCGTAAATCTAAGATGCCAAAGGGGTTTTCAGAAGCCGTAAATCTAAGAT
The DNA here is from genome assembly GCA_963383655.1 of Bathymodiolus septemdierum. Taxonomy (NCBI): domain Eukaryota; kingdom Metazoa; phylum Mollusca; class Bivalvia; order Mytilida; family Modiolidae; genus Bathymodiolus; species Bathymodiolus septemdierum. The sequence goes on from OY726528.1 coordinate 36,817,496, forward strand.
ACCAAAGGGGTAATCAGAAGCCGTCAATCTAAGATACCAAAGAGGTTTTCAGAAGCTGTAAATCTAAGATACCAAAGGGGTAATCAGAAGCCGTAAATCTAAGATACCAAAGGGGTAATCAGAAGCTGTAAATCTAAGATACCAAAGGGGTAATCAGAAGCTGTAAATCTAAGATATCAAAGGGATAATCAGAATCTGTAAATCTAAGATATCAAAGGGGTAATCAGAAGCCGTAAATCTAAGAAGAGCAGACAAAATGGCCAAAAGATACCAAAGGGGTAATCAGAAGCTGTAAATCTAAGAAGAGCAGACAAAATGGCCAAAATATACCAAAGGGGTAATCAGAAGCCGTAAAGCGAAGAAGAGTAGACAAAATGGCCAAAAAAAGGACAAATATTTATGACGAATACTATGTCAACTTTACGTTTGCACAGAAAATCATCGCAGAACATTGTTCAATCCAACATAAATATTTCACTTCATTTAAATATTATTTAAATAAAACAATTACATTTTACAATGTTGTGTGAATATAAAGGGATTGTTAGGTCTCTAGTTACACAGGGTTTAACACTTATCATTTTTGTATGTGATAATTGTATCATATTCCAATACACTAGAATTTAACTTTAATAAAAGAGGGCTAATGATCCACGAGAACATGGGTTATTAACACACGTTTAAAAAACAAAACAGAAATAAATTTCTTGATTTTATCTATGAAGTAACCTGTATTGGAAATTACTGAAGTGATCGCTTCTATAACTATGACAAAATATTCGGTCTTTTAAATTTGAATGAACACGTGGTTCGTAATCAGGATTAAGACCACAAATACTTTCATTTTTTTCGTGAAATTGTAAAATTAGAAGAATAAAAAGGAAAGTATCAGAGGAAAATACAGTCTACGTTAATATTTGATACTAGGTATGTCTTCTAGTAAGTCAGAAAAGGTAAAACAGAGCGAAAAGGCACCACAGACAACTAAAGCCATACGATCTAAGGATTTGGACAAATCGCATGATCTTGGTAAAGACAAAAAGAAATCAGATTCAAGGAAAAAGTCAACTGCATCAACCGATGATAATTTGGATCCGACCGACGTCGGTGAGTTAGTAATATGTGCTCTTTGTAAACATGACATGTGCTCACCTAAGCATTTACCATGTCTGCACACCTTCTGCGAAACCTGCATAACCAAGCATATCGAACAAGGGAAATCACAGTCTACAAACATGCACGTCGTTTGTCCCACATGTGAACATCACATTTCCGTACCGAGGTCATCCGACGATACCAAATCTTTTTCTGAAAGTCTACCGGTAAATACGTTAGTTTCATCTTTGCTAAGTAAGAAAGATTTAGCACAAAAAATATGTAAGAGGTGTAAGTTACACGGAAGAGATACCAAGGCCGACAACTGGTGTGCTTATTGTGCGCAGACGCTATGTGATGAACATTTGGAATATCACTTATCGTTGACTAGTGGTCGACATCCGGTTTATGACGTCGATGAGGTTATTCGTAACCCAGACATTGGATTTGCTGCAAAGAAATGCAGATTCCACGAAAAAGAGGACATGAAGTTATTTTGCAACGATCACTGGAACGTCTGCTGCAACCTCTGTTCCAAACGATTGCATGGTATGTGCAACACATGCATGATTGAGTACGATACGTCAACCATAAAAACACACGGTGAAGTCAAAACTTTGAAAAGGAAACTCGATGCTATGGCAAGTCATACAGAGAAACTTCGACAGGATATTCTTAGCAACATGGAGGCCATCAACAAACAAGTTGCTCACGAGAAAGAGAACATTAAGGAATTCAGGATCCAAATAAACAAACGTTTAGATGACCTCGAATCACAACTGACCAGTGAACTCGATGCAGTACACACTGAAAAAATCAAAGAACTGGAACAAGAAGCGAAAATGGTTGACATGAAGCATAAAACAGCGCTGATGTATAAAACAATGTTGTCGGTTGTTCTCAAAGATGCTTCAAACATTCAAACTCTCACAACTCTGTCCGATATCAGACTAAATGCGCATCGTTTGGAAGACGAGCTACGATTGGATAAATACAAACTACAAAAGATAGGTATTCAAGTTACGCTTAGTCACGAGACGTTTAAACATATGCTTAAGATCGGAAATGTTGCATCAAAATATACTAGACTACGCAACTCACAATCTCCGTCACGACAAATTAGTACTATGACGAAGATGTCTTCTCCTAGATTGGGAACCAGTGTAAAATTTCAAATATCTCCAAGAAGTTCACAATGATACACTGACCCCTAGCTCTATTCATTGTTGTGATTGTTTTGTGCCAAGTGAAGTGGGTTTTTTTCTCTCCACAGTTACATTGATTATACATTTTAATCTGTATATGAGTTTTATTTGCAAATACATTCACTTTTTAATATATTATTTTAGGGTCTAGGACAAAAGCCCCCCGGACAATTGCCCCCTGGACAATAGCCCCTGGACAATAGCCCCCCCCCCCCCGGACAATTGCCCCCTAGGACAATAACCCCCCGGTCAATTGCCCCCATTCCCAATTTTTGTATTTCATTTTTATTTTGTATATTTTTTTATTTGAAAACATTCTTTTAGATGAGAAATAAATATGCATAAACTCAGATTAAAGTATTCAAATTACTTTTAAGTTGAATTTTTTTCTTTGTATATTAATCATCAAAAGGATTATACAGCTTGGACAAGCTATGATAAAAATAACTTTCTCTTATTATTTTTAGATATTTTATTTTTAGATAAGAGTTTAATGATTTTCCAATTAATTTATTGTCTATGTAACTACTGTTGTATTAAATCAGGATAGAATTGAAATGGCTTACGTTTTTTTTTGCTTGAAACAGTTTAATTGTTATATAAATTATTGGTTTATGGTGTTTAACGCCACTTTCAGCAATATTTCAGTTAGACCGTGGCAGTCAGTTTGTATTGGTGGAGGAAACCGGAATACCCGGTGAAAACCATCGACCTGTCGCAAGTCACTGACAAACTTTATCACATAATATTGTATCGAGAACACCTCGCCATGAACGGGGTTCGAACTCACAACTTTAGTTGTGATAGACATTGATTGCACAGGTAGTTGTAAATCCAAATACTGTACGATCACGACAACGACGGCCCCTAAATAGATGTTATTGGAGCTGATCAGTTCATGTTCACAAATGGTTCTTTTGATTTCGCTTTGGGATTTTATATGCATTGATAAATACACATAGGTTAAACATTGAGAACCAGAGCTCAAACAATATACCTGCTATAACCGGAAAGCTTGAAGATATCACAGAGGTAATCAGAAGCCATAAATCGAACGATGAAGAATATAATTACTAAAAGAAAAAGGACAAAAAGAACATACAATGATCTACAAAATATTACAAAGTAAACTAATGATCGAGTAACAAGAACTCCACTAAAAACCGGGGAATGAACTCAACTCCATAATGGGTAAGTAGTTCCTGTGCCAATAGTAACACAATAAGCTTTATTTAATACCTCACATGTGGGGAAGCGACCTTTTTTATCAACTGCAACTGCCTCGATTAGAAGCGTAGTGCTTGAACATCCTCCAAAAATAAAATGTTTATAATAGGAAAATACACATGGCTCAGCTAACACTATTCACGATGGACTGAAATTGTCTTGATTTAAGGGTATAGTAAAAGTACTGAATAAACTAAATACTATGACAAAGGTGACTGCCTCGAGTGCAAAAGATCGTGGGTTCGATCCCCAGTCAGGTAAAACAGATAACTAGTAAATTGGTATATTCTACTTATCCTTTTAAGCACACACAATCAAGGAGGAAAAACACCTAGCTTCGAGGCATGGTCCTGTGCTGGAGTTGACAGACATATGTCTACCTTTAGAATGTTGGTGAGTTCGAACACCGCGCAGGTGAGGTGTACTCAATACAAAATTATGTGATAAAGTTTGTCAGTGACTTGCGAAATGTGGGTGATTTGCTCCGGTTTCCGCCACCAATAAATCTGACCGCCACGATATAACTGAGATATTGTTGAAAGTGGCGTTAAACACCATAAACCAAACTAAGCCATCTGAATGTTGTTTCAGTGAACTATCGTTATATAATCAAACTCAGTGTGTTGATCCAGTACAAAACACACCTAATTATCATCTCATCAAAAGTAACTTGTTCTTGCAATAATATAACTGAAGAAATGGCTCACGTGGCGGTGAGTACCACCCAGTCAATTAGTCACGCTTTCACCGATTATAATGGTATATACATTTCTACATTAAGACAATACGGAATTCATTTGAAACCTTAAACTGTGTATGATTGATGTAAGTCACATAAGAATGCCATTTTAATCATAATCAACCAAGACCATTGATATTTTTTTTAGTCTAAAAATAGATAAAAAAATCAATGTGAATCAACCTAGCCTGCAGTTCCAAAATCAAATATCAAAATCGTAGAGACAGCCAAAATCGATACACCCAACACATTATGGACTTTCTTGGTTTGGTACAGGCACTTCAGTAAATAAAAAAGTGTGTGTGTGTGGGCTTAAAACTTGCTTTATGGATCCAAACCTAACAGTGGTTTCTTTTATTCAACAGTCATTAGAAATGAGGAATGGAGAAATGTAATCATATAAAAAAAAGCATTTTATATATATATTGCTTCCGTCCAATTGAAATTGGGCCCGGGTGACTCAACGAGTTAGGTAGTTGGTTGACCTAACAACTCGTGCAAGCCTATCACCAATACGACGTGGGTTCGCGCTCAGCTTTGCTAATTACAATAAAGGGTGCACTCGACTCACAGCCGGAAGTGATAAAGCTTACCAATTGCTTGTCCTTGGTCGGTGGTTATCTCCCGGTACTCCGGCTTCCTCCACCACTAAAACTGGTCGCCACGATATAGCTGAAATATTGCTGAAAGTGGCGCTAAGCACAATAAATCAAACCAATCAACCAATTGAAATTTTGCTTGGCAAGTAAATAAAGTTATCAACAATTTATTATTTTACGGGGACCGTGGTGATCACGATCGCATGGTACCTAACTGAATTTACCACTACTTGCTATGCAAGCAGTGCCTATCACCACTAAAGTTATGAGTTCGAATCCCGCTCATAGCTATGTGTACTCGATACAACATTATGTGATAAAGTTTGTCAATGACTTGCGACAGGTCGATGGTTTTCTTCCAATACTCCAGGTTCCTCCGCCAATAAAACTGACCGCTACGATATAACTGAAATATTGTTGAAAGTGGCATTAAGCATCATACCATAACCTATTTTTTGCACCTGGGGTTTCGTTTTCCAAGAATAGTTGATATGACATTAACTCAATGTGCAATGAGAACGTCTTTAAAAAAAATCAAGCCTTTCAAATTTTTTCATTAACAATCAAGAGAAGTGAAATTGACCAACAAAGGATACTAATAATAATTATAAATAAATAAATAAATAAGTGAATACAAAAGTTAAAAAATAACAAAACAATAAAAACAATCTATGTAAGAGCTTCAATGTCTTATTTACATTATTTGTGTTTGTTTGCGCATAGTGGTGTTTTTCTGCTTATTGTGTACCCTATGTTGCCGGTTTCTCTGGATTGTTCATATTTGATTTCCCCTTCGGAATTCTCTAGCGTTTATTTATATCGCCATTTTATGAATGCCTGAACGTATTTAAAACGTTTACCTAATTGTTAAAACGGAAAGTGATTTTTATAGACAAAATATTTTTAACAATATATATTATCAATGTTTTAATAAAACAATTATATCGTGTAATATAAGCTTTTTTGACAAGATATGACAACGCAAGTTAAAGAGGCCGTCCGTATTTGTTCAGAGAATATTTAGATATACACAGCATATTCAAACGATATACTCTCATGAATATGCTTTGACTTTATGTTTTTCATAATCTTGCTGTCTATATTTCGGCGCAAAAATATAATCTGAATCATTTTTTTTAATTATTTTATTAAATCACAAGATCTTATCCCTTTCGGATACTCTTTATTCTATTGTAAACTACCGATAAATAGTTTACACGTACTAAATACCGAAAAACAAACATTATATTGCAGTTTCGGGAAAAACGGGCAAAAAGAATTGAAATGATAAGAGAATTGACCAAGACAAGTCTAAATTCGTCATTTGACAATAATAAGTCGCCAGGAAGCTTAACAGGAAACCAGTATAAATCGACTGGCCGATAATGGATTATCAAACCTCCCATCCAAGAGTATAAAAATCAGAAGTATCGAAGTGGAAAATATAATAGCACAAACTACATGTAGATGAAACAAAGAGCACAATCATATTTAAGGAGAACACACAAATGATACAACGATGAGTGACGTGCTATGCAAAACAGAATTAGATGCTGCTATTATTGAACAGTCATCGCATGGCGTGATTGAATGTCAGGATACAATTGAACCGTCATCGCATAACACAAATGAACAGTCATCGCATGATATAAATGAACATCAGGATATGATTGAACCGTCATCGCATGGCACAAATGAACAGTCATCGCATGGCGTAATTGAATGTCAGGATACGATTGAACCGTCATCGCATAACACAAATGAACAGTCATCGCATGACATAAATGAACATCAGGATATGATTGAACCGTCATCGCATGGCACAAATGAACAGTCATCGCATGGCACAAATGAAAACCAGGATATGATTGAACAGTCATCGCATGATACAGATGTACACCAGGAACGTCTGATTAGATGCCAGCTTTGTTCCAACGATATGCACTTGCCAAAAACTCTACCGTGCTTACATTCATTTTGCGAACCGTGCTTAGAAGGCTACATTGAAAAAGAAAGAGGCCGGTCAGGAAAACCATCCATTTCGTGTCCTTCTTGTGATAACATGGTGGTCATACCACGTAGTAAAGCGAAAACACGTGAATATGTGGAACAACTACCAATAAATACACTTGTGTCAACAATTCTAAGCAAATCTGAAAAATACACCAGTTCCTGTCGTGATTGTAAACAAGAATTAAATGGAACAGTTAATTGGTGTTGTTACTGCGCACGTGCATTTTGTGACGAACATATTCAAAGCCATGTACAAGTGACATCAACAAGACAAGTTCATCCAACAGTCAAGTTAGGTGAAGCAGGAACGAATAAATCAACAACTAATTTTCCGTATCAAAAATGCCCAAATCACTCAAAAGAGAACATGGACCTATTTTGTAAAAAAGAGTGGGCACCTTGCTGTCAAGCTTGTTGTAAGACAATACATAAAAAATGCAACACAGAAGGAACTATTTTTCCAATGTCTGTGGCTGCAATGAATGTTAAAGACAGTAAACAAGCGATCAATCTGAAGGAAAATCTAGAGACGTTGCGAATAGAAACGGAAAATAATGCTATGTTGTTCATTGTGCATCTCGACAAACTTCAGATTCAGCGAGATAATATTAAAGAAAGCATTTCTAAAATGCGGAAATCTGTAAACGAACATGTAAATTATCTCGAAAACAATCTTCAAAGAGAACTTAGGACAATTTACGAAAACACACGAACTGATTTAGAAGCGTGTAGGGATAGCGCAGATATTAAATTCAGTACATTGTTGTTTTTCCTACGCCTATTGCAAAACATACAAATTCATTTGTCAGATACACAAGCCATATTTGAAATGTCCCGTATATGTGAACAAACAAAGAAGATTGAATCTGATTTACACACTTTGGAAAGCAAGGCTAGAACTGTTGAAATATCAGTAGGAACATACGTTGATTCTTTTCTACAAATGACACGAATGGGTACTATTCACAGGCGTACAAAGTCAAAACGTGAAAGGCAGTCGCGATCTGTATCCGTTCAGAGCTTCACGACTAACCAACAGGAGAGTCAACAAGAGACGATTCAAAATCATAACGGTAGTCAAAAAGATCTTCAAGTACCACAAGAAGAAGCAACAAGACAGAAGTCAGAAAATCAAAACAACATTGACGAAACAAAAGACACTGACAAACATAATTCCTATTCCGGAGGGAAAACAGAACAAACCGTTCAATCTGAAATTAAGGATGGAATTGAAATATTTGATACAGAAACGACAGAAGGTATTCCCAACGGTTCACCAAATCTCGATTTCGATGCTGAATCATCAAAAGACGAAGCAGAGGCTGATCAATTTTCTTTTCTAAAGTGCCAACTTTGCTCCGAAGACATACACACGCCAAAAATTCTACAGTGTTTGCATTCCTTTTGTGAAGCCTGCCTGTCAAGAGACATGACGAAACAACTTGATAGATTCAAGGCAATAAAATACACTTGTCCATCGTGTAGGTGTGCTATAGTAATATCACGTGGTCGATTTAACGTGAAACAATTTGTAGAATCGCTACCTACAAGTACACTTATATCTACTATCTTCAGTGAGAAAGCAGTCAAAACGAGGCTCTGCAATGAATGTAAAAATGATTCGAATCACGCTATCTATTGGTGTGGTTACTGTGCTCGCGTCTTCTATGTTGAACATTTTAAATATCATAAATCACTGGCATCAATTAATCACCGAAAATTTATAATCTTTTTCAATGATTTATGTAAGAACCAGTCTGAAAATCATTCATCATATAAAAAATGTCGGCATCACAAAAAAGAAAATCTTGATTTGAGTGGACGCCATGTTGCCGCGTATGTCGTAAGATGCTACATTCAGTTTGTGATACAAAGGGGAGTGTTGTTCCGATATCAGTTGCTGCAATGACTATGAAAGAAGGTGATCATTCTAAAAATTTGAAGAAAAAGATAGAAACCTTACGTGAAGATGCAAAATCTATTTCTAAGGATTTTAGTAAAAATCTGGAAGAACTGGACGTTGATTTAAAAAAGAGTAAAGAGAGTATTGTGAATAGCCGTGAGTGTATCAAAGAACACCTCAGTTATCTCGAAGACGAACTCAGTGATGAGCTAAAGAAAACATACGAACACACAAGAACTGAGATAGAAGTTCAAAGAGACAAGGCAGAGGCTAGATTAAGGAAAGTTATCCATTATCAGGAAATGATTGAAAATATCTACATTCATTCGTCAGAAACACCCGCTTTAATGGAATTATCCAAACTACGTAATCAAACAGAGAACTTGAAATCTGATATACATACCAGTCAAATGAAATCTAGAACGTTTGAGTTATCACTGCAGTCTTATATCAAATACTTTAAAAACTTAAAGAAAATGGGTGTCATTCAAAGATATACAACAGCAACATGCAAACTGGATGCGATACACGTACCCGTATAGAATAGAGATGTACATAAGATGGTTCTCAAAAACATCAGTAAAGACATACAACAGCAACATACAAACTGGATACGCTACACGTACCCGTATAGCATAGAGATGTACATAAGATGGTTCTAAAAAACATCAGTAAAGACATACAACAGCAACATACAAACTGGATACGATACACGTACCCGTATAGAATAGAGATGTACATAAGATGGTTCTAAAAAACATCAGTAAAGACATACAACAGCAACATACAAACTGGATACGCTACACGTACCCTTATAGAATAGAGATGTACATAAGATGGTTCTAAAAAACATCAGTAAAGATATACAACAGCAACATACAAACGGGATGCGATACACGTACCCGTATAGCATAACGGTGTACATAAAAAAGGTTTTGAACAAAAATCAGTGTAACTTTCAAAAATGATTTTCACTATGTCATATGTATAAGACCTAATATAGATTGGATATATATATATATATTATATAATTTTGAGATACTTTCACATTTCTTCATCTTGTCAGTATTGTAGTAACAAAGAATGGGCAATTAATGTTAAGAAAAGTTTGAAGATACCATATGTGTAATCAGAAGCCGTAAATCGAAGCAGGACATATAATACAATGACAAAAAGAAAATAGTCGCTTTCTTCATTTTGTCAGGATTGTAGTAACAAAGAATGGACAACTAATGTCAATAGTCACTTTCGTCTAATTTTCAGCAATATAGTGGGACTTAATTGAATATAGAAGGTCGCACAGTTATAACGAGTGTAGTTCACGACCGCAACCAGGTTACTAGAACGATTTAATGGGGCGTCACAGTTGTTATGACTGTCCATGGCCAAAGCGCAACGCCTTTAGCCACCCATACTCCTTAAAAAATATATAAGAAGAGCATGAAAATACAAAAAGGGTAATCAGAATCTGTAAATCGAAGAAGGCCATACAAGGCATACAAATAAAACTAAAGATTGAGTAACACGAACTCCACTAAAAACCGGTGGCGAACTTAAGTACTCCGGAAGGGTAAGCAGTTCCTGTTCCACTAGTGGCACCCGTCGTGTTAATCTAGTTACAAACACGGTGATAAGTCATGGATGAGGAAAGGACCGGGAAGTGTTTACGTAAACTATCAATTTAATATGTAGTGGAGTAAACATTAAAGGCGCACTTTTGGGTATTTGCAACAACATGAATAGATATTCTATGACAAATCCAAATTAGAACCCGGATGAAAACGACACCAGAAGTGTGTAAAATGAAAAACATAGAATATCAGTTCCAAAACCCAATCGAAAATCGTAGCAAACGAACAAATAGTTGTTTGTATCCCCTTACTCTCCTGAATTTGTGCAGACATTCAATGACAGTGACAGGGGGCTCCTCAAGAAAAAACGAAAAGAATCTAACCCGACCCTTTAATATCACGTTCGGTTATATAGACGATGTCCATCTGTGTCAAAAATAACCATGGATATGTTCCATGTGTCGTAATCACAAACTGGTTCTGTCTTCAATCATGACTTATTACCGGTTTTGCAACAAAAATAACACGACTGATGCCACATGTAGAGCAGGAACTACTTACCCTTCCGGAGCATCTGAGTTGACCCTCGATTTTAAGTGGAGTTTGTGTTGATCAGTTTGTAATTATTGGTGTAGTGTTTTGTAGATTATTGTTTGTTCGTTTGTCATGTTTTGGCCATTGTATTGTCTGTCCTTCTTCTAATTGTGGATTCTGATTACCACTTTGGTATTTTCAAGCTTTTCTTAAACTATTTTTAACTTTCTCTCATGAAAAGAATCGAAACGAAACAGATGATTACTCGACAAAACCTGGGACTGAATTCATGCTTTCATGCTACAGAAGAGTAAACAGTTTCTGTTCCACTAGTGGCACCCGTTGTGTTAATATGACTCACTGAACATATCCGTGGTCACATGTGACACGGATACTCAGTAGCGGTTCACCAAGTCATGGTGGCGACCGTAAAACTATCGAAGTGATGACTTCAACCCTTGGTTCAGTAGCGTCCTTGCTAGCAGCAACATTCTATCAAGGAAATCATGATATAAACCATATGTTGTTTATGTGTCTTAAAATTTTAAACTATAATTAATATTGGGAAACCATGAAGGATAAATATTAGTTCAAAACGTCTTTACAAAAAAGTGCATACTGCAATTTTCAAGACGTATTTAAGTCATAATTGTGAATTCTATGGAATTTTTGGTACTTTTTTGTTAATAGTTCCAGAAAATTAATTAATTAAAAAATCGTTAGGGATCTGTCAATCGTAATTTATTTTCATAATTACAATTAAATGAGAAACAAAAAATACCACACTGTCGGAACAGTTCTGGAACAGTTCATTTCATTCGATTCTCTAATATCTAATGTTTTAATTTAGTACATTTAATTGTTTTTCGGTTAGTTTGATATTTAGTGTATTCCTGTTTTAAATCTAAGTATATCCAGTTTATAGGCTAGTAACTTTCATTCAAATCTTTTTTATTAAAACAATGAGAAAATATCGGTTTAACTCTTATTAATAGATAGAAAGCATTTTTACAAAACTTTCAAACAAACTATTAAATTGAACAAAGAATCAATGTAACATTAGCTTTCTTTAACACCATATCACCAAGGCGAAATGAAGGGGCCTGTGAGGATTGTTCAAGGGGTGAAATATATTAGACTTGGGCAGAATGATATTGTATTGTCTGTGGTTGGTTTTATTTTTGCAAGTTTGGCTGATGAAATTTTAAATTTCATTATCAAAGACAGCATAAAAAGACATTATTTAGCTGTATTACTATAAGTTTATCCTTACCGACACTCTTTACCATAATTCATTCTGAGACTTCCGGCAAGTCAATATTTTCTTTCCGAAAGGAAAAGGAAAATACATAGTACGCTTCAGTAATGGAAGAGGGAAATGAAAATGCGTTCAACCAACATCCAACGACGCCAAATAACCAAGACAATCAATACGAGACACTATCCAGGCACCAAGAAAGTCAACAACACAATCGACCTTTAAGCAACAAAGTTAATATTGAATCGAGACATAAACAGGTGCCCAGTATGGAGTCTGGAAATAGAAATAGCCCTGATGGAAAGGACGCCAAACCGGAAGATACACCGGAAACAAATGAGCCTGAAACTGAGCCTCCAGGGCATGAAACTGTTCCAGCAGTTCATACCAGTGAAATTGTTGGACACAAGCATTCTGCTACTCCTAGAACAGAAGACCACACAACAGACCCTTCAATGTCAAGAGAAACTACTGATGTCTCATTAGACCTTGAACTAGAAGGACCAACTCATGATGAGAAAGAGGCTCAGTATCTGCTGGTAAGATGTCAACTTTGTTCGCAAAATATGCGCATGCCAAAAATGCTTCAGTGTTTACATTCTTTTTGTGAGCAATGCCTGGAGGGATATGTTAAGAAACTTGTTGATCGCTCCAAGACGACAACGATTACGTGTCCGTTATGTCATACTGTAGTTTTAATTTCGCGTGGTAAGATTAATGCGAGGGAATACGTTGAATCACTTCCTACAAGTACAATTGTGTCTACCGTTTTAAGCAAAAAAGCGGCCATAACGAGACTCTGCAATGTTTGTAAAAGTGACGTGAATCGGGCCATTTGTTGGTGTGGCTACTGCGCACTCGCATTTTGTGACGAACATGTACAATATCATAAACAACTGACGTCACTAAAACACCGCCACCCAACAATAAGTTTGGACGATATAGGTAGAAATAAACCTACCATGATGTTTCCGTATCAAAAATGTCATTTTCACAAGAAGGAAGACCTTCATTTATTTTGTAAGGAAGAATGGGTCCCATGTTGTCATGTCTGCCGAAAAATGCTTCATAAACAGTGTGACGTGCAGAAAGGAAGTGTTGTTCCCCTCTCAGATGCTGCAACAAAAGTGAAAAACGGAAAACATGCCAAGAACTTAAGCAAGAGACTGGAAGCTTTACGCGAAGAATCGGAAACGATTTCAGAAGATCGCATAAAAAATCTTGATGAACTCGAACTTCAACTCAGACTCGGTAGAGAAAGCATTTCAACAATTCGCAATTGTATCAACGACCATCTGGATCATCTTGAAGATGGATTACATGACGAACTTAAGGAAATATACGAACGTACCCGAACTGATTTAGAAGAAGAACGAGACAAGGCAGAAATAAAATTACGCACTGTTGTCCATTTTCAGAACATCCTGGAGAACATACATATTCATTCGCCCGACACCCAAGCCATAAGTGAAATGTCCCATCTACGCCACCAAACTAAATTCATGGAATCCGATGTACGCACGTTTAAAAGAAAAGCTAGAACCTTTGAAATTTCTATTACAACATATGCTGAATATTTCAAACAAATATCGCGTATAGGGGCAATCCAAAGACGAGAAATATCAGCATACAAAATGGCGCCGGTTCCAGCACCAACAAGAACAAAAACAAACTTCTATAAAGCTGGATCTAAATCGACATTTTAAAATAGAACATTATTGTCTATTTTCTGAGGTAGAGTTCTTGTCTTTGAACACTTTAGTTATTAATTAGTTATAGATGTAATTTAAAATAGTTGTTTTCTTTAAAAATATATAGTGTTAGCTTTATTAAAATAGTATCTTTCTGGAAGCCGACATATTTGAAAATGTCACTCAGATTTTCTGAGTACGTATTTATATTAGAATAGGAAAAACAAAGATTTACAATTACAGGGAACATGTCAAAAATAAATTACAATTCGGTTACCAGGACAACAACAGTGTAACATAATCCACGAAAGAAAGAAACAAAGAAAAGATTAGAAAACATGATCTACGTATTGCAACATTTAGGCGGGAAGCCGTTTATTTTAGTATTAGTTGCCAATATTACACTTGAATGAGCAAACTATTTTTCCTTACAGACCCCCTAAGCGTATTGCCAGTACTTGCTGTTTAAAGGGAGATAACACTTTTGTATATGTGGATATTTTTTGTCTTTTGCAAGGGAATAAATTGATTATTTTATTTTGTGGCTAATATTAGCTATGGTTTTTGGTACTTAACGCCACATTCAACAATATTTCAATTATATCTTGGCGGTCAGTTTTATTGGTAGAGGAAACCGGAGTAGCCGGAGAAAACCACCGAACTGTCGCAAGTCACTGACAAACTTGATCATATATGTTGTATCGAGTACAGTGTCTGATATTACACTAAGATCTAACAATATGTGGTATCGAGTACAGTGTCTGATATTACACTAAGATCTAACAATATGTGGTATCGAGTACAGTGTCTGATATTACACTAAGATCTAACAATATGTTGTATCGAGCACAGTGTCTGATATTACACTAAGATCTAACAATATGTGGTATCGAGTACAGTGTCTGATATTACACTAAGATCTAACAATATGTGGTATCGAGTACAGTGTCTGATATTACACTAAGATCTAACAATATGTGGTATCGAGTACAGTGTCTGATATTACACTAAGATCTAACAATATTTGGTATCGAGTACAGTGTCTGATATTACACTAAGATCTAACAATATGTGGTATCGAGTACAGTGTCTGATATTACACTAAGATCTAACAATATGTGGTATCGAGTACAGTGTCTGATATTACACTAAGATCTAACAATATGTGGTATCGGGTACAGTGTCTGATATTACACTAAGATCTAACAATATGTTGTATCGAGTACAGTGTCTGATATTACACTAAGATCTAACAATATGTGGTATCGGGTACAGTGTCTGATATTACACTAAGATCTAACAATATGTTGTATCGAGTACAGTGTCTGATATTACACTAAGATCTAACAATATGTGGTATCGAGTACAGTGTCTGATATTACACTAAGATCTAACAATATGTGGTATCGAGTACAGTGTCTGATATTACACTAAGATCTAACAATATGTTGTATCGAGTACAGTGTCTGATATTACACTAAGATCTAACAATATGTGGTATCGAGTACAGTGTCTGATATTACACTAAGATCTAACAATATGTGGTATCGAGTACAGTGTCTGATATTACACTAAGATCTAACAATATGTGGTATCGAGTACAGTGTCTGATATTACACTAAGATCTAACAATATGTGGTATCGAGTACAGTGTCTGATATTACACTAAGATCTAACAATATGTGGTATCGAGTACAGTGTCTGATATTACACTAAGATCTAACAATATGTGGTATCGAGTACAGTGTCTGATATTACACTAAGATCTAACAATATGTGGTATCGAGTACAGTGTCTGATATTACACTAAGATCTAACAATATGTGGTATCGAGTACAGTGTCTGATATTACACTAAGATCTAACAATATGTGGTATCGAGTACAGTGTCTGATATTACACTAAGATCTAACAATATGTGGTATCGAGTACAGTGTCTGATATTACACTAAGATCTAACAATATGTGGTATCGAGTACAGTGTCTGATATTACACTAAGATCTAACAATATGTGGTATCGAGTACAGTGTCTGATATTACACTAAGATCTAACAATATGTGGTATCGAGTACAGTGTCTGATATTACACTAAGATCTAACAATATGTGGTATCGAGTACAGTGTCTGATATTACACTAAGATCTAACAATATGTGGTATCGAGTACAGTGTCTGATATTACACTAAGATCTAACAATATGTGGTATCGAGTACAGTGTCTGATATTACACTAAGATCTAACAATATGTGGTATCGAGTACAGTGTCTGATATTACACTAAGATCTAACAATATGTGGTATCGAGTACAGTGTCTGATATTACACTAAGATCTAACAATATGTGGTATCGAGTACAGTGTCTGATATTACACTAAGATCTAACAATATGTGGTATAGAGTACAGTGTCTGATATTACACTAAGATCTAACAATATGTGGTATCGGGTACAGTGTCTGATATTACACTAAGATCTAACAATATGTGGTATCGGGTCAAACATCAAATAAGTGACAAATCATTGACAAGTGTATGAAATTCTACTTTTTTTAAGCCAAGAGCTTCCAATTGGGGTATGAAGATTTCCCGATGTTAATCGATACAGAACGGTAGATTACCAGATAAAATTGTAGCAATGATAATTGGTGTGTAAGAAGAGTTTGAAGATACCAAAGGCGTAATCAGAATCCGTATATAGAAGAACAGACAACACAGTGGCTAAAAGAAAAAGTACAAAAGGACAAACAACGATCTACAAAACATACACATAAAACTAAAGATCGAGTAACACGAACACCACTAAATAAATCCAGTGTAAATCCTGGCAATTCTTTATATTCTTCTTGGAAACTTTCTTCTTTCTTGTGGTCTATAATGTCAGAATGCGGAGAAACAACAAATACCAATTTGATATTCTTTAGTTTGACCAGGACCTGAGCGAAAATCCACAATATACCACGCCCTCGATGTGAAAACCCTAACCATTACACATCCGATGTGCTTGAATTCAGGGTAGATTCCTAAACCTAAGCATATGAAACTCACAATGACCTGGTATTTGAATTCGAAGACTGTCTTCTTTTTCTTGACATTTTTTGGCTATTCTTACTAGCAAACCAAACTATGTTAAGGAAACAGATCTAAGAAAGGACACACATTTACTCTAATTTGGTCAGGTTTATTATTCTTAATAGGGGGTATATGCTCTATCTAAGCGTTATTCGATAAAAGAAAATGAGCAAACTGCGTTTTTGTCAAGATAATACAATAATTATATTTACTTGATTTTTGCATCATATCAAAGAAACGTTAGAAGATACCGAAGGGGTAATCAGAGGGGTAATCAGAGGTGTAATCAGAGGGGAAATAAGAGGAGAGGGGTAATCAGAGGAGTAATCATAGGGATAATCAGAGAGGTAATCAGGGGGTAATCAGAGGGGTAATCAAGGGGTAATCAGAGGGTTAATCAGTGTTAATCAGAGGGGTAATCAGAGAGGTATTCAGAGGGGTAATCAGAGGTGTAATCAGAGGGGAAATAAGAGGAGAGGGGTAATCAGAGGAGTAATCATAGGGATAATCAGAGAGGTAATCAGGGGGTAATCAGAGGGGTAATCAAGGGGTAATCAGAGGGTTAATCAGTGTTAATCAGAGGGGTAATCAGAGAGGTATTCAGAGGGGTAATCAGAGGGGTAATCAGATGGGTAATCAGAGGGGTAATCAGAGGAGTAATCAGAGGAGTAATCAGAGGGGTAATCAGAAGGGTAACCATAGGGGTTAATCAGAGGAGTAATCAGAGGGGTAATCAGAAGGGTAATCAGAGGAGTAATCAGAGGAGTAATCAGAGGGGTAATCAGAGGGGTAATCAGAAGCCGTAAAACGAAGAAGGTACAGACAATACAATGGCCAGCAGACAAAAGAAAATAGACAAACAATGATCCACTAAACACTACTTAGTGAGACTTGCCGCTGACAAGATTCAATTTGTACGTTCAAAATAAGAATTATTATAGCCGTGTAACCTCGCAATATGTATTACACATAACATACATTACCAATAAAATATTTTACACATACATGTATATTTATCATAGATGTAAAGAGGTAGAAACAATAAAAAAAAAAATACATTAAAAGATAAGATCGAGCATAAAATAAAAAAAAAACAAAAAAGTACTACACCATCCGAACAATTTCAAAATCTAATATGAAAATCGTAGTCTCAGAGGCATAATCGATACCCCTAACACATATAAACACGACAGCTCACATTACTGGGTTATTACATGCACTTCAATAAAAAGTGGCAGGGCTAAGCTAGTTTTATGTATCGAAATCCTCCCCTATTTTTCTTGAATTTGCTTTTGACAAAGATTGAAATATAACAAACGAGAATTAAATTTCAAAAGACCACAGTCGCAATTGTTTTTACGCTAATTCTTTTTATTTGATTGTATGAAAAGGGCTCTTGTCTTCAAATTCTGACAAGCAAGACATATGTGGGTTATTGTTGTCGATGAGCCTTTAAGTATTTCAATGTATCGTATGACAATAAAACTAATTTCTGACAATTAGAAAAGCAATAATGAAACAATATACTAGCCCTATAGAGGGCATATCGCTACAGACTTCGGCATTTGTTAAACCACTATATTATTTAAACAGATACTGTTTATTCGATTCATTAAAGAAGAATAGAGAGCCTAATAAGCTGAAAAACTATTAATGCGTACCGATTTTATCAGTCTGCAGTAGAGTACTCTAATGGCCGTAGTCTATATGTAAACATATCTATTGGTAACGTTAAAAATGGCGGCCAAGCAGCCGACAGTTGATTCTACAACTAAGCCAATTGAGGCTGAAAAACAGGATGAAAAAGAGGATGCTGGGAAGTCGTGTGTTAACATTTTGCTTTGTATTCTTTGCGAAAAGACAATACGAGTACCAAAGTGCTTACCATGTCTACACTCATTTTGTGAGCCATGTTTGACAAAGTATGTGGAAAAGATTATTAAACAATCGAAAGGGAAAATAGAGATCATTTGTCCAGAATGCAAATTGGTAGTGTTTCAAACGTTAGGTAAAATGAACGGAAAATCATACTCAGAGAATTTACCGACTGGTACCGTCTGTTCCTCTTTACTCATAGAAACAGCTATGGAAGAAAAGGTATGTCATTTCAACGATGGTTGCAAGAAAGAGGCTGTTACTTGGTGTGGGTACTGTGCAAATGCCCTATGCATAGATCATACCGACTTGCACCGTCAACTGACCACAATGAAAATATACCATTCCACTATCGAACTTCAAGATGCTGCAAAAGTTAAATTTCCTTTCCAAAAGTGCGTGCATCATCCAAAGGAGAACGTCTCGTTCTTTTGTCCACGTGACTGGAGTACATGTTGTCATATATGCGGAAAAATACAACACAAAAATTGCTATTTCATGAATAGAGGAGTAATGCCAATTGCAGATATTGCACCAGAAATTAAGGAAAATCATACTACTAAATCCCTAGATCCGCAGCTCGATACCCTTGAAGTAGAAGCCCAAGAGCTTTCAAATGACAGACAGAGAAATCTGTCACGGTTAGAACTACAACATCAGAAGGGAAAAGATAACATAGCGAATTTTAGAATTGCCATGAATGAACACCTTGATCAGCTGGAAAAAGATTTGAATGAAGAATTTGATGCTAAGTACGAAAAGGTTAAAAATGACTTAGAAAAGGAAAAAATTATAATAGACACGAGATTACGGACAGTACAACACTATAAAGAAATGTTAGAAGCTATCAATTCAAAGTCTACAAATTTACAAGCAGTCACAGAACTCACAAAATTAAAAGAACAAACGGAAACTGTAAATTGCGACGTTCAGCAAAGGAAACGAAATTTAAAACGCATGGAGTTGTCATTTATTCCTTTACACGATCTGGAAAAGACACTGCCAAAAATGGGTTCGGTACAAATAAAGGAATTTGGTCGTCCATTAGGACAGTGGACTCTTAGAAGGGCAAAAACGTCACTTCTGAATTAATGTTGTGTATATTATAGGAGTATATTTATTATTATCTATTTTCCAAATGGGCTTTTCACTTTGTTTTTTTTTTTTAATTTAGATGAAGCATAACATTTAAGTACTGTCACCATAGAGTTTAACGAAAGACAACTGCCTGACTGCCATCTTTACACACGTGTCATGCACGTGTACTAATACACAACAAGGCTATAACTTAGGCATATCAAATTTAAAGTAACTAACAAAAATGAGGTAAAACTAGTTAATATCCACAGTCTATCTACATTTTTTGTTTAAATATTTAACCTGAGCGATTAACAGGAAATGACGTCATATCATACAGATTACTAATAAGGGACCGATCTTTTTTTTTTAAACTTTTGTTTAACTTTTTTAACTATATTTTTTTGTATGAAAAATCTGTAATTTTTCTACAAATTTTGAAAGTACAGAGTCAAATTATTATCTTTTTTGCA
The DNA here is from genome assembly GCA_963383655.1 of Bathymodiolus septemdierum. Classification (NCBI taxonomy): domain Eukaryota; kingdom Metazoa; phylum Mollusca; class Bivalvia; order Mytilida; family Modiolidae; genus Bathymodiolus; species Bathymodiolus septemdierum. The sequence continues at coordinate 36,837,822 of OY726528.1, forward strand.
TCTTTCTTTCAGGGCAAGATATTTTTTCTATAGAATTTGGCGATATAGTGTTGTTTAAGAAAAACATACCCCCCTTAAAAGTTAACTGATCGTTCCTTATCTATCAACAAAACAGTCAGATGCATAAATGTAACATTATATATTTCAGTTGTAAAATTTAAAAGTAAACGATCGTTCTGGCTCGTTATTAAACATTGTTTATGACTGACCCTGAAAGTTTAAAGCGACACTTCATTACTTTATGGATTTAATAGAACAATGGAGATGTTATCGAACCAAAAAAAAGTTAATCACGCGTATAATGAGTTCATTATTTAACATTTAGAATAACCACAAAATGATAGAAGGCATGTTGATAGAAACCATTGTGCTTTTCCCGCTTGTAAAGTACACTATTGGTTGGTTTTGGTCGGTCAACAAGTGAAAACTTGCACCGATATGGTAGATCTGATTGGGAGCTTTTCGACTTCTTGTATCATCCTTGAAATCTAATGTGCAGTTATATTTTTAAACTCAGCATTCTTGAATAGTTTGTGTGGCCGCCGGAAATTAATGAAACTATTATTCATAAGAATTATAGTATTAAATTAACCCTCTTATTACCCCCCCCCCCCCCCCCCTCTCCCCTCCCTCCCACAGTATTGTATCTATGCCAACCTTAAAATTCAATCAGCTTATGTAGATGTAGCGGTATATCCAGAGAATAAATGTGTGATTGGTTAAATTTTCGGCTATCAAAGCTAAATAAGTTTAGATGTAAGCGTATATGATATCTGATAACTTGAGTACGTACGCGGACCCATACGAATATGGCAGTATCGCGCGTTCTATAATACGTTGAAAATAATTTGTTAAATTTTTAGTACGGTCTTATTTTTCTATATTGCATTAAGTTTTCAGTAAGATATTGTTAGATAATGTTAGAATATTTTAAGATGTTTTCAGTTTGATGTGCATTTAACTATTGTTGTTCAAAATAAAAAGTTATCAATTTTGATTATTTGTTTAATTATTGTCACATAAACCATGCAGAAATTTGAAATGCATAATCTATGTATTCGCCTCAGGTGCGGTAGATTGTAGGTTCGAGTCCCGGTCGGGTCAAATCATTAGGGAGAAAGGGTATACAGCTCGGAATCAGGATAATGTGTCCGAGTGGAGCGACATGTCTATCAGCGGATTGTTGTTGCAGTGAGCTAGCACTATACAAATCCAACTAAGCGTGTTGTTCTAGCATGAAGTGGACCTCATCATCATCTCATTGAAAATTAACTTGTTCTCGCTATGATATAGCTGAAAAATTGCTAAGTTGGCGTTAAGCACCAATCACTCACTGAGTCACTCATCGATCATACAATGAGTTGGTATGCATCACCTTCCGTCTTCTTTGACCAATTATTAAAATATAGCTTCCAGTTGAGTGAATTTGAATTAATAACAGGGCCACAATGGCCGCGATTGTGTGATAGTAAGATTTACAACTACCCATGTATTCAGTGTCTACCACTATATAGACTGCATCGGTGGTGTACTGGTCAAAGTGATCGCCTCAAGTGCGCTAGATCGTGAATTTGAACAGCAGTCCGCTCAAATCAAAGAATGTAGAATTTTCCAGTTTCTCCGCTAAGCACGCAGCACTAAATGGGAAGAGCAAATATTGATGGGCTCGAAATCAGGATTATGTATCCCATTGAAGCGACATGTCTACCCGCGGACTGTTGTTTTAGTGACCTAGCAATATACAAATCCAATAATACATTATGTAGTTTAAAACAAAGCGGACATCGTCATCATCATCTTATCATAATCTAACTTGTTCTCGCCATGATATAGGTGAACAATTGCTGAGTTGACATTAAACAACAATCACTCACTTATCACCACCAATATTATTGTAAGTTGATATACCTTCCGTACCCAGGTATACTCTGTGCAACTAAATATGAAAGTTTGTCATTGAAATGCTACATGCTAGTGGTTTTCTCCACTGACCTCCAATTACCTTTACCAAATACGACTGATCACCATGATACAACAGAAATATTGTTGACATTGACGTTAAATACCATAGATTATATAACCCAAGATGACGGTTCTAGTTTATTAGTGTCTTAGACAACTTCCATATCAAATGATGGTATGGTCATTTAACAATAACACGACGAGTCCCTCTAGTGGAGCAGGAACTGCTTTCCCTTTCGGAACACATGAATTTACCCAGCTTTCCCTTTCGGAACACATGAATTTACCCATTTTTTATGTGTTTCGGGTTGTTTATTCTTGTAGATTATAATTTGTCCCTTTTCCTTTTGCCGTTGTATTGTCTGTCCCTTGATTGGTCGCTTCTGATTATCTCTTTGGTATCTTCAAATTCTTCTTACAAAAACACTCTATTATCATTGTCGATATAACAATCTACCAGATTTCCACCAACATCAACATTTCTGCTTCATTGAGCAGTAACAATCTACTAGTATCTATATTGGTTGATTGACTGATTATTGATTGACGTACAGCGAGCAGTATTTCAGCTATATTCAGGAGGAGAGCAAACGATGTACAATATAAAAAAAACCCTATACAGTCAGGAGAGAGGGGTTAGCCTACCGGGACAACAACTTTTGACTGCTACTGGAAGAGTATGAAAAGTTGGGTAAGGAAGGAAAAACGATTTTTTTTTGTAGCGCCTACAATGCTACTACTCTTATGCGAAATCTACAATAGATGTCTGTAACGTGCCGGAAGCGCGGGCCTCTCCAAGCACACTACACACTTTGGTTCACGGTCTGACTTTCCTTATAATAACCCGACAACACAATGATACACCTATTTTACAATATACCTGCGTCACAGTAAAATGAATATATATTACATGTTTTACCTGATGAAACTTATTCCAGAAACGCGGCAGCCACGCTAACTTAATTAGATATTTAATTGTCATGACTATAATATTCTGCTAAAGTAACAGCAAGCAATATAGATAATGCTGGTTCATGTAACGATAATAAATTGGACGAGGCCGAATTGAAAGTAACAGTTTGTATCACACCTAGCGAATCTGGATGCGTTTCCCTCGATCCCAAGTTTCTTTCTTTAAATATTTGTTTTTATTTCCATAAACCTTGAAAGGTAATATCTCAAGGAGTGAATTTAGAAAATATCAGTTTACTAAGCAGATTAGATAAAGCTAAAGCCAAGCAAAGACAAAGACAAAAATAAAACATTCAATTTACATTTCAAAAGAACCATTCATTTAGAACATTACACAATATTTAGTTGACATATATACAATAATATATGTAGTACATCCGAATAGTCAATTTTTGTAATAAATTATTTCAATAAAAACGTAGATATCAAATTTAGTGTGAACAACGCGTATCTGGAATAAACTTCATCTGGAACCCTTAAAGCTAAAATATTTTAAAGTAAAATAATTTAAATATCTTTGGGAACAAGCAATCCAAAGTGAAACAGTATAACATGGCATCTGGTGACAACCCAGTGAAAACAGGGAAAACCAGCCCCCAGCATATCGTTTCAAAACTACATACAGCATCATCTAGAGCTTCTTTGAATTTAGTGAAATGTAAAATGTGTGGAATGAGTATGCGTGCACCAAAACAACTTCCATGTTTACATTCGTTCTGTGAAATTTGTCTTATAAATCATCTTACAAACATTGTTGATGAGCAAAATAAACTAAAATTGGAAATGTCATGTCCAGAATGTGGATTTCTCGTTTATACAATAAATGAGTCGAACAATATTAAACAGTTTGTTGAAGATCTCCCCACGGATTCGGTTATCTCGAATGTATTGAGTGAGCGTTCTGCCGACTCTGATCTTTGTACTTTTGTTACCGGATGCAGGGTGTTAGCCTCGTTTTGGTGCGGATACTGTGCTATTCAATTGTGCGATGAACATAATGAACTTCATTCGACGTTAACAACCACAAATATTCCTCAGATCACTACCTCTTTCAACCAGAGAAGAAACATATGCTTTCCGTTTGAATCGTGTACATTTCATGGGGATGAAATGTTGAATTTCTTTTGTTTAGAAGATTCAACTCTTTGTTGCAAGCTGTGTCGGAAGTTTCAACACAGAACATGTGATCGGATCGGACAAGGTGTTCAACATATAAACTCGGCGGCCGTGTACATTAAGGAAAACCCGTGTTATCAAAAACTGAGTCTGTTATTAGACAAGATCAAGATGGATTGTGTAACGCTTTCAGAAGACAGACAACAACAAATTGATGAACTCGAAAAGCAATTAAAACAGGGGAAATCAGAAATATCTCTATTGAGAAAGTCCATGAATAAGTATATTGAGGGAATAGACGAAACTGCAAGATCTGAATTAGATACAGCATATCGTCAAAAAGTCAAAGCTGGTAGTGAAAATAAAGACGAAATCGACGTATTGCTACGATCTGTTCAGTATTATAAACAGATTCTACTAAACATTCATAAAAGATCGACTGGTACCCAGGCAGTTCCGGAACTGGTTCAACTAAAACAGCGAGTGGACAGTACGGAGGAAGCTATGTCGACCAAACGATTGACGAGCAGTTGTTATGATTTAAGTATTAGAACAATGAAAGAACCATCTACGTGTATACCACGAATGGGATATGTACGTAAAGGTGAGTCACGTATCCGGGTGGAAAAACCGGTATCTCGATCCAGGTTTGCGAAATTCGAAGTTATCGCTCTTTTCTAGTTAGGTCATCCGGTGTAGCAAGGAACCGAAAAAGTTCTAATAAGAAGACGTCTTGCTGTAAAAGAATATATATTTATTGTTCTTATCATAGACATTAGTGGACCAGACAATCTAATAAAATAAGAGATGTTAATGAAATATTAACATATCTTCAAAATCGTATTAAGATTGTCTTTTTGATTGACAATGAATAATTACGGGATTTTATTTACAAAAAAACTATCATGTTCGATTTTTGTAATCTAAGCTATAATTTGAATAAATTACTATATTTAAAAAAAAAATACATTGATAATTTACAATACTCAAAAACTGCAATGATCGATATCAACATGTGAAAATTGTTTAATATTTTTTTTTTATTGAATTAACCTTTGAATAGGTGCCTATATAAAATAAAAATAAAAATAAAAATGGAAAAAAAAATGTGTATTAACAATAACAAGCACAACAATTGTTTGGAACACTATTTTTTCTCAAATTAAAGAACAGTCAATTACACGGAACGAAAACACACAATAAATTCTATTATGTTCTATAATTTGGATCAATGACTTAGTTTTACTGTAACTCATTTCAAATATATGTGGTGATATATCGTTATTGAATGCATGGTATATTCTGTCGAGGGAATTTCAACATTTAGAAAATTTGGTCAACAACTGGAGATGTCGAATAAACTTTTTACCACGTCTAAGGGACCATCCATTAAAAAGCGTCCAGTGTCCAACGGATCCGTTCGGAGTGAATCGTCAGAAACACCATTTTCAGCCATTTTAAGTTTAACAACTTGCCACCTATGTAAAAAGGATATGTGTCGTCCGAAACATTTGCCTTGCATTCATTCATTCTGTGAATCTTGTATAGAAGTATTTGTTAATCAAATCAAGGAAGACAAGATTTCATCACATATTTCTTGCCCTGTTTGTGACATGCCAGCCGCAACCATTGCGAGTGTTTCACCAAAGGAATTTGCCGAAAATTTACCGACTAGTACCCTTATTTCTACCGTGATGAGCAGGAAGTGTGCATCATCACCATGTTGCGGTCGTTGTAAGTCACGTGGAAGAGATTCAAAGGCTGCTTCCTGGTGCGGATATTGTGCGCAGGCGTTGTGTGAGGAACACGCAGACTATCATCAAGATCTTACTACAACGAAAGTTCAACATCCGGTAGTTAAATTGAAGGACATGCTTACCACGGGAAATTTTGAATTTGTTCGTAAATGTAAATTTCATCACAATGAAGAAATGACACATTTTTGCAAAGATGAGTGGACTCCGTGTTGTCCTATCTGTTCTAAGGGAATACATAAAGGCTGCAATGTTGTTCGCCTTCAACAAGTTGCTACAAATATCAAGATGGACCCGAGCACATTGCATTTACGAACGGCGGTTGACTCTTTAGAGAATGAAACGAACAAGTTATTCAAAGGTCGTCAGAAGAATATTGAAAGAATAAACGAACAACTACAAACTGAACAGGAATTACTCAGAGGATTCAGAGAGAAAATAAACAGTCATTTAGATGAGCTTGAAGACAATTTGGCAATTGAACTAGAAGCATATCATACTCAGAAGCGAACGGACCTCGAAAAGGAAGCAAAAGCATTCCAAACGAAGAACAACACACTCAACTACTACAAGCTGCTCTTAGACAGCATTCATGAAACTTCTGGAAATTATCAAGCTGTACAGGAACTGGCAACAATTCGCGCGCAAACCAAAATAATGGAGAATGAAATTAAAATTACGTCGGCTAGGCTAAAATGGATCGATCTGACAGTTACGTATCCATACGACCTAGTGAAATCCATTACGAGGCTTGGGTCTATTCAGCAGAGAGTGACACATCTGGGTCGTGTTGGAACTCCCAAGTCCACACCAAGATAAAAGATTTAAAGCCTACTTGGGTAGAAGCACATTTTTCATTTGCGATCCATGTTTGAATTCAGCCTTTGATCTTGCAATTCAGCTTAGCAGTTTAAAGAATTACGTGTGTTTTGCTTTTTTCTTCGCCACTTTTTTAATAGTGTATTTTGTGTAGATTTTATTTCATTTATTTCAATATTAAAAAGATTAAATCAATGTAGCGTCATTTTGAATTATACATACTCAATTCTTTGTTTAGCATTTTTTCTGCAAAATATTTTTCTGCGTGGTTTGAAAAATATAAACATTAAGAGCTGCTGTAAGATTTACGACAACTAAAGTTCTCCTCCATCAGGCATAGGTCACCTTAGACGATTTTGGCTATCCTGTTTAGGCCCTTTGGTTTTTCTTGATCCCAGAGAAACTTTTAAGTTATTTGGCTTTGCAATCTTATGACATTGAGCGTACATGATGAAGGTTATTTTAGAAACATGTTTGTGTGCACTACGTTTTTATTACACTACACGGAATGATCGGGAAATTCTCTAAGCACAAAAATTATTTACCGCTCGCCTTTAGGATCATTGGTGAATATCTCGATTCTCCTTTTCTTCCCTTTTTTTTCAAAACATGCAATGGGATTTTTGGCAGATGTTTTTTTGGTCCGCTTTACTCTACACACCCCTTTTTGTAAGGGTTTGGATTCGTCTCCAGTGACGAGTTTTGTACTTGTTACACCACTCATTATTAGCTTTCAGTAACACAACGCTGATCATCCACTTATATGTAAGCATTGACATTTTACTTAATTGCATAACCGCATCATTTCACTACGAGGGTCCATGATATTAGTTTAACCTCTCAATTGTTTATTGACGTATATGTGCCAAGCCAGGACGAATAAAAAAAAAACCACAGAAAACTAAAAAAACAAAGAACGTGATACCGATACCATCATATGCTGTTACATTTCAGTTTTTACTGCACAGTCAGACCTGTATTAAAAGGTCACCTTTGGAACATAGGTAAGGAGGCCACATATGACAGATGACCTCTTAAAAGAGGTTCAATAAACAAAGAACGTGATACCAATACCATCATATGCTGTTACATTTCAGTTTTTACTGCACAGTCAGACCTGTATTAAAAGGTCACCTTTGGAACATAGGTAAGGAGGCCACATATGACAGATGACCTCTTAAAAGAGGTTCAATAAACAAAGAACGTGATACCAATACCATCATATGCTGTTATATTTAAGTTTTTACTGCACAGTCTAACCTGTATTAAGAGGTCGCCTTTGGAACATAGGAAAAGAGGCCACATAAGACAGATGACCTCTTAAAAGAGGTTCAATTCATATGAAGATTTCAATGACAGGTCATGAAAAAGGTGACCTTTTAAAACAGGTGACTGTTTAATAGAAATGACCGCATGGCCAGGTTTGACTGTATACAATGTACATTTGCATAAAACACGCACTAACGTTTGAAGAAAATATAACACGTGTCATAATAATGCTGTTCATACCTTCTTAAACATTAAGGCTTGGGCCCATCAAACTAGTTAAGGTGGTACCATACACTACAGGGAGATAACTCTTTAAAATCAGTTGAACGTTTTGATCATATGATATTTGTATGCAGATTTCAAGCATCTCGGTGATCAAAACTACAGAGAGGAAAGCTGCTATGTGGCTAGTGAATTTATAGCTCTGAGTCTGTTGGTTGGAATTTGTAAACATTTTGATATTTATTACAGTGGATATATTCAAACACACTGCCAAAAAAATAAGCACCACTTTCTATTATTGAAGTCCATATGCAAAGTCAAGACAGTGAGCAGTCATATATTATACATATTGGCATTATGGGTATTATTTTGCCGAACGGATTTTGGAGATGTTCCGAAGTTGTAGTATTTTTTTGTTTTTCCTTTTATTGCTTTGAAGGCGAATAATGTGTCCGAGTTGAGCGACATGTCTATCCGCGGACTGTTGTTTCAGCTAGCACTATAATGATCCAACTCAGCGTGTTTGTCTAGAATAAAGCTGACATCATCGTCATCATCTCATCAAACTGTTCTCGCCATGACAAAGCTGAAAAATTTCTCACTCACTAATGATATTAATTTATAGCATTAAGAAATGATAGCATTTATTATATTTGAGAATAAATTTTCATTTGAATACTAGAAAATTAGTATTTTTCGTAAATTTATTATTCGCATAAAAAGTTTCAATAAAACGAAAATCAAAAATACCACACTGTCGAAATAAATCAACAATCCAATAAAAATCGTAAGAAGTAGCAAAGTCGATAACCCTAGCGCACAAATACATGACCGCTCCCTTTCCAGGATTGATACAAGAGCTTCAATAAAAAAAGTGGCGGAGTTAAGCTTGTTTTTATGGACCCGAACCTTCCCTCTTAGTGAAATAATGCGACCATGTCAGCGCTTTCCACATGCGAGTAAATGCCAAACCGCTGATATAACCGGGCTAACATTATTATCATAAAGAAAATTATAATCTTGAACATTATAGATAATATATTTAATCTTCTTGACATAGAAGTTGTCATACGCATTATTAGCAATGTTAGTTCTAGTAAAGAGGGTCGATGGCTTCAACCATTATTTAGATAAAAACACCACTACAGAATCCTTCAAGGGTGCACTCACTCACGATGTGCTCCTTGATACTTATCCACACCTTAAATAAACAGAAATCATGTTTTTATCTTAATAAATGGAAAAATAAAAAAAAAATAAAAAATTGTAAAATCCAAAATTAAAAGAAAAATTGTAAAAACTGATAATATATAACTAAAAAAAAAAATAATAATAATAACAATTATATCATATAACTAATTTACTATATTCCGAATTTTTTTATAAATTTGGAAACATTTTACCAGGCATGCGCTGGAAAGTAAACATCAGTACGTTGATGGTTTCCCGTAACCAAAGAAGAAGAAGAAATATTAGATAGTATACATGTTTACAAGGCCATTGCCATCGTATGACACAATAGTGAAACAATAGTCAACTGTGAAACAAAATATAATTACAAATACGCAATTGACACAATACTTTCAAACAAGGTGCTGGTATATTCTAAAGAAAAAAGTTTCGAAAGATAAGATTAGAAAATTCTAAAATTGTAAAAGCCATTGGTTTTTTTTAACAGTTTAATACTCAGAATAAGGTGACGTCGTAAAAAAAAGTCTGAATACAAACTGCATGAGCGAGCGTAGCGTACGAGTAGAGAAATATAAACTCCATACGCGGGAGTGGTTGGTATATTACTATCGAGGTATACACGTGGAAAATGTAAAACAATGAATAATTATATTAAATACAATGCTATATATATTTGTTAACAGGTTTTTGTAATTTGAAACAAATAAAATGACACTACTACAATAGAATATTTACTCAAGCTAGAAAATGTATGCAACACACTATTCATTTCACTATTTGGCAAGAAAGATCTTATTTACATAAGAATAGAAATGAAATATCCTGCAAAAATATAGACCTTTACAGAAAAGTGTGTGTTAGTACTCTGGTACAAATATAAGTAATAATGGAGGCTGTCCTCGCGAGAGGCGTCGTTGGCAAAAGAATAGATTTACTAAAAGAAAAATCACAAAAACGTTCAGAACTTACCGTATGCGGTATTTGTAACAAGGATTTATTTGATCCGAAGAATTTCCCTTGCCTTCATTCGTTTTGTGAGATGTGCATTATCGATTATGTTAAAAAATATAAACGTGAGAAAAAAATTAAGGGAAAGACACCAAAAGTCACTTGTCCGATCTGTGAAACTCCCGCCAATTTTCGATCTGTTGACAACCCGAAAGAGTTTGCTGAAAGTTTGCAGACGAGTACGCTTATGTCGTCATTGTTGTTGAAAAAGACAGAAAAGATTAGGGAATGTAACCTATGTCCACTCATTGAAAAAAGAGAAGGGAAGTTTTTGTGTTTTTATTGTACACAGGCGTTATGTGTCGAGCACGAGACTTACCACAAAGCAGTAACGTCATCAAAGGTCAAACATCCGGTCTACCTTATTAAAGATGTCCGCCACGTTCCAGATTCACTTTATAAATCACAGTCGTGTCGATTTCATGAGAAAAATGCAGTTGTTAATTTCTGTGTGGATCATTTAAGTGCGTGTTGCACTGTTTGTTGGAAACGAATGCATAAAGTGTGCAATGTGATTCCAATAGAACATGCTGTACGGATTGTGCATACATCTAGACTAACCCTTGACCTTGAACATAAGATAGATTATCTGCTGGTGAAAGTCAAGGACATCTTACAGGAACGGAAAGATCTCTTAGTAGACATTGAAAAGCAACGAAACATTTCAATGAACTCAGTGAAAACCTTTCGGAAGTCATTGGATAATTATATCAATTCTTTGCAAGCCAATCTTGAACTTGACATCGAAAATCATTTTTGTCAAGCAAAGAAACAGTTAGACAAAGAAATTCATGATTTTGAAAACAAAAATTATAATTTTGAACATTTCCAAAAATTAATGAAATCAATTAATGAATTTTCGCAGCCTATACAGTCTGTCAGAACTGACTGACATTCGTCAACAATGCAATGAAATGGAAGAATCCATCGGACAGTCCTTCTTTCAAATGAAAAACATTCGTTTGTCGGTTTCTTTCATCAGTATACAACAGATTGCCCATGTCATATCGAAAATTGGATCGACACTAATCACTGAAACATCTAGAACCCTGAATGAATCTAATAGATCTCGACGTAGTTCATATAATTCACATTCTTCACGTCGTTCAACACACCACTAACAGTACACGAATTAGTCAAATTGACACAATATTTGAAGAGAGATAACTCTAGCAGAAAATAAAATCATCAGTTTAGCAAGAGTACTAGTCGGGGAGTAGTTATCGCCATTTTTTACGTTTTTTATCCAATATTTTTAAGAAGCAGTCGAGAAACCTTTGTTTCACCCCATTATTATTTTGCATGAACCATAATGATTTACCTACGAAATGAATTTTCATAAAGGAGAGCGCACGCTGATCGGGGATCCATTATTACGATGTTGCGTTTTTTAACAGAAGCAGTTCTCGTCAACTTTCAGAAATATTGTTTTTTGTGAAGCTAAAGCATCAAAAGGAAAGAAAAACGACATTTTAGCAAATTAAAACCCTTTCTTAAAAAGTTTACTGGTTTTTGTGTTAGTTTGTAGAAAACTGATAATTATTCATCGCTGTTTTAAAGGCTGTCATGCCATCTCCACGTCGCTCCCCATTCCGTAAAATACATCCTTTTCAACAGTGGTTTACCTGATAATTTTCATTTTATTGATGAAAAGTAATAATTCCAGTTTTTCTAGAATTAATTTTAATATTTTGTCCATGTTTTATGCCCAATGTGATAATATAGAATCCATGTATAAATTAGCGGTCAAGGTAAATGATGACGTAAACAGTGAATGCGCAGGCGACCATTTGCATTCACATGGAATCTATTTTTATTCTGCAACCATGAGCATTTTGGATTGTAGGGATGAGTAATAAGGCAAAGTGTGACACTTTTTAGAAAGATCTTAAAGATTTGTAGAGATAAATTGGAAAAATGGTGTCACTAGATTCTCCGATGATCATTCCATGTGTTTTTTTTTTTCTATTTTAAGAGTACCAACACACGTGACCCTCTGTTGATGTTATGACAGAATGTGAGGTGCAGTAGGGTTTTTACCCGATTTTAACGATATTTCACAATACAATTCGATAAAAATTAATACGAAGGATTGGTACGGCGTCCTTTAATGATGGTGAAAAAAATCAGAAGAAAATTCGCGAGCGCTCGCGCTATATGAGACAGTTGGCGAGAATTGCTTCTTGGCGAGAACTACTCCCCGACCAGTAGAACTCTCACAAGTGCGTATTCAGAAAAGAACAATAATTGTAAAAGTAAAATAATCAAGTTTAGGCTTCGTGGATATTGTGACCTACCCTACTTTTATGCTTGTTCCATTTTTGTTTATAGACGTGTTTGCTACCAAAGTTTTATTTTGTTGTTCTTGTTTTGTTTACCAATCATATAAAATGTATGCCAGTACACTCGAAATTCGTCGATGAAAATGTCATGTGCAGTGTAGCGCTTTACCGGAAGCTGATTGGACAGGACTGACGATACATTCGTGTTGCGGGAAAATTACTTGTTTATGGATTTTAATAAATAATACAATCATTCTGCACTTCGATTTTGTGTTTTTCTTTACATAACTGAATGACCTTGACCCAACTTCCTCTACGCCACACCACTCGAATTTCGACGATGCGCAAAACATGCCATAAAAATAACAAACGGGAAAAACAATTAACGTTGCTTAGTGAAATATATTGAAGAAAAATCACTTACTTTTATGTCGGGTTGTCCACAAAAATATCCATCCGTATTTTTCAACTCTATTTAACAATTTTTGAATCCTCATTTTTTTAAAGTCACAAAATTTCAACAATTGAAAGAAGTCAACAGTTCATAAAAACGCTAAAATAAACATAATTACAGCTTGTTTCTCCAAGATAGCAGGGGTTTTCCCAACTTTTACGAAGGCTGGAAGTGACGTCATAATGTAGAAAAGTGCGCGTGACGTAAAATCGACGAAATACGAGTGTGGACGAAATTCGAGTGGTTGGCGAGATACAATAATATTTTGTGTTGAGTAAAGTGTAGATTTAATTGCCTTTTTGAGGAACCAAATTTATTTTGGCCCATAAAGCTCAACACCGTCACTTTTTTGGAAGTACTTGAACTGAGCCAGGACAGTGAGTGGCAATGCATATGTGTCTTAAAAAGGTATTGACTTTGTCGCCTGTTTCTGTTCTGACAGTGTGGCATACTTGGTTTTTATTTTATATATTCTACACCCTCACTCCCACTGGATTTCGAAATGATACTATGTTGTGTTAGAGTTTGATTTTAAAGCAACATTTTACTTTATTATATATTTGCTTTTCACTTCATTGGATTTTGAATCCACGCCATTTGAAGGTACACTACAGTACCTATTCCCTTGGCCTTATAATGGACCATTTAGACCTCTTGGACAAATTCACTTTTTAAAACAAATATAGCCTTTTTTTTTAACCTTAGTGATACCTTGTCAGGTCAGGCGAGGCTGAAGGTATACATTATGCGACGCGTGCCACATGTAGGAGCAGGGACATGAAATCATCCCCGGTTTTTTTTATTCATTTTGCAGAAATCTAACATAGCATTTTACTTTTTTCCATTCCATATAATGATTTTCATGATACAGTCCCAGGAAATAAATATCACAATCATCTTAAACAATGGAGAAACAAACGATCTAACCCACTGGATCCTGAACGGACACGATATTAGTTGGTTGGTTTTATCTTTGGTTTAACGTCCGGCTACAGTCTGTGGGTATTGTGGAATAATGGTCATTCTTGGAGACTAGTGATCCGTCGGTTTTATTCTCGCATTTGTTTAATAACGCCTTGATCTTGCTGAGTCGGTAGCAAAGTTTGAAGATACAAAAGGGGTAATCAGAAGCCGTAAATCAAAGAAGGACAGGCAATACAATGGCCAAAAGAAAAATAACAAATGGACAAACGATGATCTACGAAACAATAGCGAGAAAACTAAAGATCGAGCAATGCGAATCCCACTAAAAAATCTCATCAGGAAGGGTAAATAAGCAATTCACACTCCACGTCTGGCACCCGTGGTGTTAATCTAGTTACAAAAGCGGTGACAAAGCATGATTGAGGAAAGGACTGGATTGTGATTACCACAAATGGAACATATCCGTGGTCATTTGTGACACAGATATTCCGTAACGGTTAACCAGGTCATGGTGGCGACCGTAAAACTTGAGAAATGATTACTTCAAGTTAACCATTAGGAACCCTTGGTTCGGTAGCTTCCTTGTTAGCAGCAACCCTCATCAAGTACATCATGATAGGAATCACACGCTCTGGAATATCAGATCAACTGAGAAATATATATTCCATATGCAGGTGCTTCTGGAGTGTTGCTACATATAAATGGAAAGTTCACAATAGGAAAATTGAAATAATCTCATAATGTGTAGTTCTGAACCGCCACACATTGCCAAGTTCGAGGTATAGGTCAATGCATAAACCAGACCTGGCCTTATCTGTGGTATCCTTATTTTGCAATTTCAGTGGGATAGATGCGATCAACAAAATCACCAAACTTTTAGTGAAAGGGCATCATCTATATACCGGAACGTGAAATTAATGGACCGGGATAGCTTCTGTTCGTTTTTCTACAGAAGCCTCTGGTTGATGTTTGCCTTGTACGGATAAAGGAACGAGTCGCCGAGAAGAGGAGCACAATTGGTACCCATTGGAATGTCGGTCTGTTTTAGATATCTAAAGGGTCGCCGTGGTGGTGATCGTATGGTAGTTGATTTACAATGAACTACCTGTGCACTTAGAGCATATCACCACTAAAGTTGTGAGTTCGAATCCCGCTCATGGCGGGGTGTACTCGATACAACATTATGGGAACAAAAACCATAAAATTGTGTTTGCTGCTTCTCCACTAAGCACGCAGTATTAAACTAATGTGTTCAATTAGGCGACATATCTACCATCGGACTATTGCTTCAGTGAGCTGGCACAATAAATATCAAATAAAGCATGTTGGTCTAGTGGAAAGCAGACATCATCATCACTTCGCGGAAATGCAACCTGTTCTCTCCGTGATATGCCTGAATATTTGTTGACTTGGCGTTAAACAACAACCACTCACTAATGCGTAAAAAAGTAAACGACTTCTACTACCTTTCATCTCATATATGCAGTTTTCCTGATATAAACAAACCAATTCAGACTAATAATCCGGCGTGGGGTTTCCCAGGATCAGGCGTAGATGAGTGTTTCATATATGGAGAATGAGGGGGTTTATAGTATTTGACTCTACTTTCAACAATATTTCAGTTGTATCGTGGCGGTCAGTTTCATTGGCTGAGGAAACCGGAGTACTCGGAGAAAACCACCGACCTGCCACAAGTCACTGACAAACTTTATCACATAATGTTGTATCGAGTTAGGAGATTGGCATCCCACTTTCAAGTAAATGTGTCGTCATTGATATAGCTCAAATATTGCTAACTTGACGTTAAACAATCATTCAATCTGCAGATTAATAATACACAAATTGAGAAAGAGATATGACAGTTTATTAAGATATATTAATATGGATGCATGCATATCCCACAAACGTTGAAAACGGTCGTACAATTTAACATACATTGTCAATTATCTCCCTTTAAACACGGAGTAATAACCCCGGATTCGTCGATTCAATTTCTATTGAGAATCCATGCCTACAAATTGCAAAGACGTCTTCTTAATGTACGACAACCGAATAACTCATGATTGACATTAATAATGTTCCGCGAAAATATTTTTTTTTTATTGTACATGTAACAACGGACTTTTTATCATTAGCAGATTTTTAGAACATAAAACAATCTTTCATTTACATTTCGAAATATTAATATTCGCCATTACGAATATTTTTCAGTTCTCTTTCGGCTGGTCTTAAATAAATTTATTAACATATCATATTACGATTGTAAGTTCATAATGCTTTGGGCACTTTTTTGTTTGAGAATGGATCTGGACGGTGATGTTCCCGGACGGATTCTACCGATACACAAGTTAATAAAAACACATTTAAACGCATCTGTACGCAAAATAAATACAAGAAAAGAATAACAAGAATAAACTTACAAAATTCAACAAATTCTAAAATGCAATAAATTTGAAGCCTTAAACATGCTATCACAATTATATATGTTTCATAGTTGTGCCCTATCGTTCACACTGTCCTTATCCCCAGTCGGGATGGATAGAAAAATGCCGAGGTACTGCCGCATGTGGTCTAATGTAGTGAGAGCTCCAATTCTCCACTCTATGTTCTTTGTATTCCGGAAGATGATGCCATGTGGTATGCATCCATCTGTTGCTTCTAGTGGCAGGAGAGAGTAGTCGAATGTAGTTAAATTTACCTAAGCCCCTCGGAACTTTCTTTTTTGTGTGTCTTGGCTTAAACTGTGGTTGTTGTTCCATTTTCCCATCACCTCTAAAATAATTAAGGAATATGTATTAGCATAGAGATAAGAGTATATATATATATATATATATATATATATATATAATATTATAATATTAAGTATATATGTACCATCTACACACGCTTATACACAGGTCTTACGTCTATCCCTAGATTTGCCTTACGAGAAAAGGTAACACTACGATTATTGAAGCTCCTTTTTTTTAGGGAGTGGATGTGGTCGAGTGGTCTAGGGCGCTGGACGTAAGGCTAAGCGAATGGTGCTGCAGTGTATCAATGGTGTAGGTTCAAATCCCGTCGAGGGAAGAACAAAAAAATAACACTGTTTGGTTTAATTTTCAGACGTATATATATATATATATATATGGTCGGCAATATCTGACATGCATTTTCTGTTACTAGTATGTGTATTTACGTTCTAAGTTCTATGTTGTGATGTCCGTTACGATTTCCACATAAAAACGATGCACGGTTGGTTTTTTTAAGGAGGGCTCATGTCTTATTTACATTATTTGTGTTTGTTTGAGGATATTGTGTTGTAATTTTGCTTTGGTTTTTTTTCGCCTTGTGTACTGTTTGCTGCCCCTTGGGTATTATCTAACGTTTATTTATGATAAACAACAATCTACTTTTTAAACAATATTTAAAACTTACCATTTTCTAACCCTTTTCTCTCATGTGTAAGGGTCTATTATATCATGGCCACGCGTTAGTACCTATCACCACTAAAGTTGTGAGTTCGAATCCCGTTCATGGCGAGGTGTAAGTTTGTCAGTGATTTGCGACAGGTCGGTGGATTTCTCCGGGTACTATGGTTTCCTTCACCAATAAAACTGACCACCACGATATAACTGAAATACTGTTGGATGTGGTGTTAAACACCACAATCCTAACCTTTAATAATTTAAGTTAAGCCTGATTTCAATACATACTCTTCTAGCGTTTTAAGAACTTGTTGGAGCCTCTTCTTCTGTTCAGCTACTGATACACCCATTAGCTTACTACCAGCTAACGAGTTGAAGAATCTTACAGCAACCTGTCTTTCTGAAAATAAAATGATTAAGAAAACAATCCATCAGTACAGCTGATACGATATCCCAGAGTGTATGATTCCTATCATGATTTCTTTGATAAAGATTGGTGCTAACCAGGAGACTACTAAACTACATGTTCCTAGTTAGGAAGGGGAGGTCATCACTTTGACAGTTTTACAGTCACCATCATTACTTGATTAATCATTATATAATATGTCTGTATCTGTAAGGGTACGTTGTAGCAACCAATTCTGGCTTATATCCAACGGTTGAGAGAGCACCGTCGATTCATTGACGGTTTGCGGGAGCAAATTTGAAGCTCTCAACACTAGTTGAGTTGCGCACACAACTGAGTCTTCTTGATGGTTCCAGTCAATTAGGGTTTTAACAAAGAATGAATTTGAGAATTGATGTGTTTTGCTTGATGGAATGTCAAAACACTTTGTACTGTTATTCACTTGTTAGTTGCTTAAGTGTCGTAACCACAATTTTGTCCTTTCTTCATTCATGACTTATCACCGGAAATGTAGCAAGAGTAAAACTGTGATTTCCACTAGTGGCTTATGAACTGCCTACCCTTCCGGAGCACGCGAGATCATCCCCGTTTTTAGTGAGGTCCATGCTGCTCATTCGTCAGTTTTGTAGATCATTATTTGTCCTTTTGTCGTTTTTCTCTTGGCCGTTGTATTATCCCGCCTTTTTATTACCCATTTGGTAGCCTCAAACTTTTCTTACAAGTAACCTAAAATCACTGCAACATAATTGTTATGGTATTCATAAAGAAGACGAATAAAATTAAAATTCACAAATATTAATTACATTTTGTATCTTTAAAAACAATAGCATGAACACAAATATCTAATAGTTTTCATGAGTTTTCAAATGTAGGAGTGAGGTGCGCCTACAACTTTTTGCTGAAATATTTTCTTTAAAAAACGGGCATTTCAAACTGTCGCAACGATATGTGAATCTCAATATTACAATAAGCAAGGATGCATTCAAAGCTTTTGTGATGGACAATCGGACAGGACGAAAACAATATATTGTTTCCACCAAGATATAATTCTTACCTTCCTCGGTTGCGTGATCTAACCATCTCTCAACAGTATCTTTGGCATCTGGTAAAAGCGATTTCTTTAGTGTGTTGTCCAACTGATGTCTCTTTTCTGTCATGCGCAATATACGCTCAATTACCTTCCGGTCTGCCTGTGGTGCCAACTTAAAGTAATGTTCAGCTGTCCTGACAGTATGGGGTTGCAATGATTTTTGAAATTCCTAAATGAAGATAAACAAATACAATCAAACCTGTATTAAGAGGTCATCTTTGGGACAACGAAACGTGGCCTTATAAGTCAGGTGACCTCTTAAAAGAGGTTTAATTCATATGAAATTTCCAATGACAGGACAAGAAAAATATGTCCTTTTAATACAGGTGACTGCTTAATAGAGGTGACTGTATGGGCAGGTTTGACTGTACATCAATGTCACGTGATGGTATATACGATAGTTATATTAAATGGATGTCTTCATATTGGCCCAGTATCATGTCAAAGCTTAGTTATGCTAATGGCCAATCAAATACAGCATTTTGAGATCCAATATGGTTGCCCTATGATATAATGTAGAACCAATATGAACATATTTATTAAGTGACACCTTTAGTACCTAACTTCCACAAATATGAAGACATTCCGTAAACTAGTTATCCTTTTACAAACTGTAATACGGATTTAATATGTCGGTAATATACAATATTCGTTTGCACATTATTTCGGAGTCATTTTTATTTTGATATCACATGTTACAGCATTACGGCACTGTGGCCTTGAATGTCGGACAAAAAAGCCAAACGACATGTCTGTATTTAGACTAGTTGTCTGTAAAGGCTCCGTTTGCATATTCATAAAACAAATGGCAATTTCTAATGTATTTTAACTTGTTAGCTTGTTCTTATAAAATAAGGGCCCGGGTAGCTCAATGAGTTGGATTACCTAACAACTTATACAAGCCTATCACCAATACGGCGTGGGTTCGCGCCCGGCTTTGTAAATTACAAAAAAGGTGCACTCGACTCGCAGCCGCAAGTGATAGTTTACCAGTTGATTGCCCATGGTCGGTGGTTCTCTCCGGGTACTCCGGCTTCTTCCACCACTAAAACTGGTCACCATGATATAGCTGAAATGTTGCTGAAAGTGGCGTTGAACACAATCAAAATCAAATCAAAAAATCAAAATCTTATAAAATAATGTACAGATGTGAATGCATAATACATTATAATTTCAAAGGGCTGATAAACAGACGATCTTTCGAGTGGATCGTCTGCAGCTGTACAATATCATAAAATAAAGATACAATATCAAAAATGTTTTAGAAATAACATTCAAAATGACAATTCTAATCTGTAAGGACATGTTGATGATAGCTCCACTTCAAACGGAAGGATGTTAATAATTTATCTAAGAAAAAGTCATACGTGAATAGATCACCAGAAAAAAAGAAAGGAAAATAAAGATTATTAGATTAGTAACCAATTTCCTTAATCGAGCTAATTGCCATGCGTTCAAGTGATTTTCTTTCTATTCCTTACCTTTCGGATCTCCTCTATTTCATGGTCATCCTCAGTTTTTTTTACTTCCGGTTTTGTTGTTTTCAGGTCTGTGACTGCTCTTTTTAATTCTTCCGGTACTTGATGTATTGCGACTGATGGTGGTTTATTTAAATCAGTTCGGGATCTTTGAGGTTTCATAACGGTAGGTACGGCAGTTTTTTGCAATAATGGTCCGTTCATGGTTTCGGGTATTTTCGTCAATTCACGAGTCATTCCATTGGTGGGTGAATTCTTACCTTTTCGTAATTTTATATTCGGAACTGAAATATATAAAAACAGCTAGAAACGTCTTTGTATGTCCTTTTCATCCCCAATAAAAAATACAAATTATGTAAAGATTTTATTGGCAAATTTAAGAAAAAACTATTCATTGTTGTCCCTATTTCAGGGCGAATGGGTATATCCACCTTAAGTTTTTAAATTTCGAGACAGCTAGCCACGCCATGGGGGTTCACCGGTCAGTTCCTTATACCTGTCTAGTCTGTCCCCCCAATCAGATCTGGTAATCACGATACAGATGAAACATTGCTGAACGTGACGATCAATACGCATAACCCAATAAAACAACCACATATTTCAGGAGCCGGTGTTCTAGAGCCATTTCCCCCTTAAGCCATCTTTCCCCCCGGAACATTGGCTATATAGCCATCTTTCCCCCTTCCTTATCATGGGGGGGGGGGGGGGGGGGCGGGGGGGGGGGGGGCTATATAGTAGAGTTTCCCCCCGGAAAAATGGTTATATAGTGGGTTTTCCCCCTAAATGTTATTTCTAATCTATTATAAATAAGTTAGGATTTATTTGCATTAAGATAACATTTATTCATTATTATTATTATTATTATTATTATTATTATTATTATCATTATTATTATTATTTATATACTTAGAGTAAAATACATATACATTTTTATTATGCATGATGCATGACTTTGTAAGACATGTATCACCTACCCTATATCGCATCCCTACTCGGGTGCTATTTGAAGAGTTATACATGATCAAACTTATACCACATGCTATGTCAAGCCTTGACCAATATCACCCCTAATATAAGATAATACTAATACTACTACTACTACTACTACTACTAATACTAATACTAATAATGATAATAATAATAATAATAATAATAATAATAACTAGATGACATGAAGATGGAAACTATCTCTAAGGACCCCGCCGTTGCAAAATAAAGTCAATATCATTATTATAATAAAATTTATTTTGTCAAGAGAGAACATATTGACAATGAAACATTATTACAAAGCACAATTCTGTGACATTGAGGTTATCATTAACACCAAAATCAAGTATTTATTTCTGCATTTAATGCTGTAAATTTCATGAAAATCAGATAAGGAATGACTTAATGAGAATATATATAAAACCATTTATTTTAAATGG
This sequence comes from Bathymodiolus septemdierum, assembly GCA_963383655.1. Taxonomy (NCBI): domain Eukaryota; kingdom Metazoa; phylum Mollusca; class Bivalvia; order Mytilida; family Modiolidae; genus Bathymodiolus; species Bathymodiolus septemdierum. Next base: position 36,859,603 of record OY726528.1, read on the forward strand.
TTTTATATGAAATATATAGGGAGGATGGTAGAAACGGAATCACTGTTGTCCACATGCTGACATACATAGAACAGATAAAGCTGACCCTTTTAAAACACCTGATTTCACTTCCGGTTCTTTGTGGGAGGGTAGTGATGCTTGATGTTTTGTGTTTTATTTCTTTTTGATTTCATGTTTCACTAGTGTTATTTTTGTCTATCTAAATCGTGGTTTTGTACTTTTCCTTGTGATTGGTTGGTTACCTTTTAAACTTTTATAACTTTTTATATATTCATTAAATACACAGTTTTTTTTTACACCAACGGGATTGGCTAATGACTAAATACACATCGATTATATCATATGAACTCAAATAATATCGGGGGCCGTCGCGGCCTTGATCATATGGTAGTTGGATTTACAACTACCTATGTTGATCGTTTGTTTATATCTGCATTGAATTGGAGTTTCTAATTACGTGTGTAATTAGTGCACATTACCACCAACGTTGTGAGTTAGAATCCCTTTCATCGCGAGGGGCCTACTCGATATAACATTATGTGATGAAGTTTGTCAGTGACTTGCGGCAAGTCAGTGGTTTTCTCCGGGTCCTCCGATATCCTCCTCCAATAAAAACTGACCACCACGATATAGCTGAAAAATTGTTGAAAGTGGCGTTAAACACCATCAAACAAACAAACAAACAAACAAACAAACAACCAAGCAAACAATATCGTCGAAGAACTCTTCAATTTCGGAGGTTTGCACAGTCATAATACATATTTGAAAATCTAACAATTGTGATTTTGTTCCTTCTGAAAAAAACCTCCGGAATAAAATATGCAATAGATGTATAACTAACATGGAGCATGATAAGAATCTAAAATAAAGCAGATCTAGTAATAGAAGACTAAGTTATGTTGTTGAAATAAAAATATTATTAAAGATATTATAGCCGTGAATTCATTATAACTGAGGGTATACATTATCATCTCAACCTAAAAATTGTCAATTTAAATTTTACGAAAATGTTGAGCATGCGCTGAACATTTTCCGGAAGTTGGGCTTTTGCATTTTTTTTTAAACTTTTATAACACATATCAATTAGGAGTCAATTCCTGCAGATTCAATATGGTTAAGTTTTTGTCCTGACACTGATTGAGTTCTCGTCAGAGGTGGAACTTGTGTTTTCTGCAATATTTCATTTGGCTATATTTCAAAATTAGGGCAACAATTATCAAGATGAGACTGACAGGATTGCAAATGGATGAAACAATAAATTCAAGATATCAATGACTGAATACACAATTGTGCAATCTGACGAACTAATGTTAAATAGTGTATAAAAATAAACAAACAAAAAAAATCAACTAAAAGGTAAATGTGAATAAAAAAACAAACATTCAGATTTGGACAAATGAATGCTGTAAAAAAAAAAAAAAAAAATGAAAAATACATATTAAAAAAAAAGATAATTTTTTCTGAAAAGTATATTAATACTTTCTATGATCATTACGTAAATATTGGGTTATATTCGATATGAACTTTACATTAAACAGAAAAATATCGTTCCACGTGTATAGAAGCTATCAAATTTCTTCCAATTAAAAGCTTTGTTTTTTTTTAATTTGGAAAATAGTTGAGGCAAGGATTTATATAGTATAAACACTATATAAATCCTTAGTTGAGGGTATGGATAAAACAAACGAAAGGCTAGTTCATATTGTTGTGACTGGTTACATTGTCAACCATTATTGTTTAACTTTTATTTTTCATATGAAAATACTTTTTTCTTACCAATAAATAATGAATTCACAGCTGTGTGTATTGTATATTACTAAAAAGTTTAACTATACTTTTAATTTTGCTACAAGGAGAATATAGAAATGAGACTAAAATGTGGTAAAGATCTGAATCATGGAAATGTTTGATGTCTTACATTTAGTACTGCTGGACGAACCTGAAATTGGCATTAAGAAAGATCAGTTATGAATTTGTTTTGTCCAAAGAGTATTTAATTTAATTCTTTATTTATTTCATGAGGATTACATACAGCCAGAGGCTACTAGTAGCTCTCCTCAACATAGATACATACAATAGCATCGTGAATAATACTAAAGAATACAAATTAATAAAGAGAAAAGACAAGACAATAATATAATACAAGGACAAGACAAAGAAATCTCTCTCTCTCTCTCTCTCTCTCTCTCTCTCTCTCTCTCTTAAAGGCGATCATTATAGATAATAATAAGGAAAGGATAAGGGAAGATCAGTTGAACCAGGTGTTTATAAGAAAAACAAATTATAATGGCAAGTGTGGGTGGATAAAATAAAATAATTACTGGTAAAACACTGATTATAAAGTATTCTGGCGAGGGAAAAAAAAACATTAAAAAAGTATTATCGAATAAACCTGTGAGTAGACTTAATAAATTCCAAAGAGTAATGGTCTCTTAACCAACAGATTATACCTTCCTAGCTAGTAGTCAGTTAACTACAAGTATTCACTTTAATGTAACGGTATATGTTAACTACAAGTATTCACTTTAATGTAACGGTATATGTTAACTACAAGTATTCACTTTAATGTAACGGTATATGTTAACTACAAGTATTCACTTTAATGTAACGGTATATGTTTACTACGAGCATGCATTGACCCTGCTATTGTACTGTCTATATTTATGTTGGCATTCATTTTGTTTTGATAGTGTGTGGTCTTTTTGTGTGGAAACGAATCTGTGCAGGTTTGCGTAACGCCTGTTTATGTCAACACTGGAGTTGGAGATCAGGTTATCAAGGGAAGACGGGTGAGAACCATTAACAGATTTAACACCGCCACAGTTGTGTACATGTCACAAGCCAGGACCCAACTTGGTGGTCTCTTTTATGTGCAATGATCTGAGGTGGTAAGTTGTTGTTAGTTTTTTTGATATTGGTAGAATAGTTAACCATTGGGTACATATTTAAGATTTTTCAGAAGGGAATGCAATTTTCTGTTTTATTTTTATATAAACTTCATAAAGAAATCGAAAAAACGGAAACAAAAAATCGTTTCCTGTCACCTTTAAACTTTCTTTTCATACACATATACTAATGTGGAATGTGGTTGTGCGGATGAACAGTTTCAGTGTATATCATGTTGTTTCCATGGTAAAATATGCAACAAATCATACATTTCAAAACTATATGCGAATCAGTTTGCCTATTGTGATATATCATGCTAGAGATCAATCAGATATATCATGCCAGGGATCAATCAGATATATCATGCTAGGGATCAATCAGATATATCATGCTAGGGATCAATCAGATATATCATGCTAGGGATCAATCAGATATATCATGCTAGAGATCAATCAGATATATCATGCTAGGGATCAATCAGATATATCATGCTAGGGATCAATCAGTTATATCATGCTAGGGATCAATCAGATATATCATGCTAGGGATCAATCAGATATATCATGCTAGGGATCAATCAGATATATCATGCCAGGGATCAATCAGATATATCATGCTAGGGATCAATCAGATATATCATGCCAGGGATCAATCAGATGTATCATGCTAGGGATCAATCAGATGTATCATGCCAGGGATCAATCAGATATATCATGCTAGGGATCAATCAGATATATCATGCTAGGGATCAATCAGATATATCATGCTAGGGATCAATCCGTTATATCATGCTAGGGATCAATCAGATATATCATGCTAGGGATCAATCAGATGTATCATGCTAGGGATCAATCAGATGTATCATGCTAGGGATCAATCAGATATATCATGCTAGGGATCAATCAGATATATCATGCCAGGGATCAATCAGATATATCATGCTAGGGATCAATCAGATATATCATGCTAGGGATCAATCAGATATATCATGCTAGGGATCAACCATGTTCTTATTCTTATTGGGTTAGGATTATTGTCATTGTGTTTAACGCCATTTTAAAACAATATTTCAGTTATATTGGTGGAAGAACCTGAGTACCGGTAGAAAACCACCGACCTGACGCAAGTCACTGACAAACTTTACCACATAAACGAACCAGAGTACCGAGAGAAAACCAACCACCGACCTGACACAAGTCACTGACAAACTTTACCGCATAAACGAACCAGAGTACCGGTAGAAAACCACCGACCTGACGCAAGTCACTGACAAACTTTACCACATAAACGAACCAGAGTACCGGTAGAAAACCACCGACCTGACGCAAGTCACTGACAAACTTTACCACATAAACGAACCAGAGTACCGGGAAAAAACCACCGACCTGACGCAAGTCACTGACAAACTTGTCTAATCCGAACACCGGTCTATTCCATACAAAAGATAATTCCCAAATGGTTTTCCGTGGAGACAAGTTTCATGTTTCAAGTATCAAAGTTGTGGTTTTACTTTTCGATGCATAACCGATATATAGAACCAATAGGTGTATTGGCCTTTGTAGAAATGTAAATAATCTGTTTATACTACCCTCCTTTTTCTCTTTTTTTTTTTTTTTTAGGTCTGGAGGGTTAGATTGATAAAACTTACGTGACATTTGTCTACAAATCTTCTCAGGAGGAGTAGCGGGTTTCTTCATCTCATCTTGAATAAAATCTGAAATTACAAAAAAAAAAAAAATAATAAAAAAATAAATGAAAATAAAACTTCAAATGTATATTTCTGGTTAATAGTTCACATCAATAATATTCGATGAGTTATATTGGTCACATGATTTTACCAGAAAGAGAAAAGGTAATAATTTTGGTCTGTATACACACGCGTATCTCTCACCTCTGACGTGCTCGTCTCAAGTATGGTAGATCATAACACCAGCAGTGTGTCTGAGATGTTAAACACCATGAATTGGCAAACTCTACAAGAACGCCGACTAAGAACTAGGCTCATAATGTTTCACAAAGTAATAAATGAAAATATTGCTATCCCTACACAAAATATATTACTTTAGAGCCAGTCTACGACAAGATCTTCCTGAAAAGACTCCTACAGACAAATCCAATGCAATAAAGACAGTTATAAATTTTCTTTCTTTTGTCAAACCATTAAAGACTGGAACAAATTATCCCCAGACATAACCAAAAACACCACTACAGAATCCTTCAAGGGTGCACTCACTCACAATGTGCTCCTTGATACTTATCCACACAGAATAACATAAACAGAAATAATGTTTTATCTTAATAAATGAAAAAATAAAAAATAAAAAAAATTGTAAAAATCCAAAATTAAAAGAAAAATTGTAAAAACTGATAATATAAAACTAAAAAATAAATAATAATTATATCAAACTAATTTTCTATGTTCAGAAATTTTTTATAAATTTGAAAACATTTTACCAGGCATGCGCCGGAAAGTAAACATCAGTACGTTGATGGTTTTCCGTAACCAAAGAAGAGAAGAGATCATTGGTTCGAGCCCCGGTCGGGTCAAACCAAAATCTATAAAATGTGTATGTGTTGCTTCTCCGCTAAGCACGAAACATTAAGGAAAAAGAGAAACTGGTTGGCTCGAAGCATGATAATGTGTTCCAGTGAAGCGACAAGTCTACCTGCGGTCTGTTGGTCCAGTGAGCTAGCACTATAAAAATCCAACTCAGCGGACATCATCTTCATCATCGAATGTAACTTGTTCTCGCCACGATATGGCTAAACTAATTGCTCATTTGGCTTTAAACAACAACCACTCACTCACAATCACTCACTCACTCACTCACTTACAATCACTCACTCACTTATAAAACTAGCTACTCACTCGGTAATTGGACAATGTAATAGATGGCAGTAAAATTGTTACGACTAAATAAATATTATGGCAGACTTAAGTGGTTTAGAGAACACCAGATTAATGGCAGTTGTCACAGTTTGCAGATTATCTACCGTTTCTAATGTGTGTATTTATGCAGATAATCCTTTAATCCACGCAGTCATAATCCACATAATCATATATTCATAGTTAGCTTTCCTATTTAATTAATTTTGACTAAAATTGACGAATAAATCCTTATCGTATTTAATTGGTGTTTGAACCATTCAAAATTGAAATTAATAATTAAGGTGTTACAATAATTTGTGAATATGACCACATGTTTATTGGAATTTTTGGAAAAGATCATGCCATACCCTTTGAAAGATATATCGACAGAAAGTACAACAATGATATATTTGAGAGCATGCTCCGCAATGTTCGAACAGTGACAAAGTATCCAAAGAATATCAATAATCAATAGCCACGGTATAGCTGAGATATTGTTGAAAGTGGCGTTAAACACCATAATCCTAACCTTAACCCGTTACATCTTAACTTGAACATCAATTATTTATTATATTAATAGTGGTAAATTTCGCTTAATGATTAGAAGGGCCATAAATAATAATAATAATTGTATTGTCAAATAAGCATCCATACATGTTTGTGACCAGAAAAAAATAAAATGAATGTAAACAAGATATCTCAATTTATCATGAACAAATTAAGAGACTTCTGTCCTCAGTTCTAATGACTTTATTATGTAGAAGCCTATAATTTTGACTTGAGCTGTAGTTGTAGGATTTATAGATATGAACTTTCTATGACAAAAACATGATGAAAAGAAAATGTAAACATTAATGGTCAGCATATTCCACCAAAATCAAGAAGAGTTTGAAGATACCAAAGGGAGGTAATCAGAATCCGTTAATTGAAGAATGACAGACAACACAATGACCAAAAGAAAAAGGACAAAAGGACAAACAACGATCTACATAATATTTCATAACTAAAGATCCAGTAACCCCATAAAAAAGTGGGGGTTAACTCAGGTGCTCCGGAAGGGTAAGAAGTTCCTGCTCAACATGCTCTGCAAATGGCAAATCAGGCGGGGTATACTGACCTGTAATACAAACGTCTTCATCACCGGTCATATATCTGGGTGGAACATTCCAGCTGTGAAACATCTGAAAAAATATATATAAAAAATGTGGTTTTAAAGACAACATCTTCAGCTTTGAGCTTCATTCAAAATAAATTAAAAAAAAATATAACCGAAAAACACGTATTTTTAACTGAAAAAAAAATCTTAAATTAAGATTTTTGAGATGTCGTTTTTTTCCCTTCTTCTTCAGAAACGTATATATTATCTAGTTTTCTACATATAGATATCGGCTGTGGGTAGAAGTATAAGCTTACCTGTACGAGTGAATTCAAGTGGACGAGCTTATAAGATTCACATTTTGTCACATCGAGTGTCTGATATTTGAAAGCTTCTATAGTCGAATAATAGATTTATCTCATTTTAAGGTATGTGGAGAGTACATAGTCTAAAAACAAAACTGAGGTGTCTTAAAGAAGAGATAACTTCAAGAAAACTGTGACATAATTATAATTCCAACGACCGTGAAATGAATTTCGTAATAAATCCGTAATAAGACCATTCTGAGATTAGTCTCTATAAACTAATTTCATAGAAAAAAAAACAGTGCCATTATTTCATACATCCTAAAGGGATATTAAAGCTCGTTTTAACATATATTTTTTCAACTCGTGACGAAGGTTGTTTCTTTTCAATTTAATTGTAAAAACAATCCAAAAATACTTTGCACGCCCATATAATCCCTAATATCGTTAAAATATCACTTAAAAGGGTCGAAATGAATTTTTGTCCAGGAAGCAAAAATTCAATTATTGGAAAAACCGCAAGATATGACAGAATTATCAACAAATTATGTCACTTTTACAAAGTTTCATTGATAAAAACTGGGTTAATGTTTCATAAATATCATTTATTGAACCAATTGCAAGTTTTCATGAGATACAAAAAATTACCAAAATGAGCTTTAATATCCCGTTTAATATGGTTTGGTCGCTGATATTATTTCCCCACCCTGGTAATATGCCTGTGTTAGCTCTAGTAACTCCAGAGTGCTTGTCAATCCAATCGGAGTTGTGCTTTTGAATATATGCTGGTTCGAGACCAAAACTCCAGAGTTTCTCAAGTTGAACTCCACAATAGAGTTTATTGCTCAAATGGGATTCTAGTATTTACGAAATCTAGTTCCACCTGACTTACCCGTACAGAACAAGCGTTAATTCATTACATCTAAAGTTAATACAGAAAATAAACTTGACATATATATCTACCTTTCAAAACAAAATATGGGTATAGGAAAGCCGATAACGTAGTTTCCATACGCGGACCCAGGTTTTTTGTTGTTAGGGAGTGCAATCTAGTCGAGTGGTCTGTGGACCGCCTTGGCTCTCAGCGAATACAGGATAGAGCCCTGATAGTGGGTCAAGAAGCCTGGAGGCTTGGGCAATTACAGCCATTACTAGCTATTATTCTGATAAATAAAATGAGTGTAACATATGCTAGTATTCTTTATGGGGGATACACCACGCCCCTCTAGGCTTCAATTACCGAACATTTGTGTAAATATCAACTTTAAAAGATGCAAAATGATGCAAAAAATAATAATACAGTGATTTTCACTTATTATACCAATGTGTAATATATATTTTAATCTATACAATCAAAATAATTGTGACATTTTAATGTTGTATGATATCAATTTATAACTAATTCCACACTTGACAAAACATCAATAGATATATTTAATGTTTAAGGTTTTAAACCGAGAAAATTTATTAGATCACAGTTTAAAAAGCTATACCCGTCTCTTGACTACGGGCTACGAATATTTCTCAACTCATAAGTCAGTTATTTAATACAAACATTTAATAATATAACATTTAAGGTTCTATTAAAACGTGTGTGTACATTGATACATGTAGTAGGTTAAAAGGGGTGTCATTTCAGAGCATATTAGTAACGTATGTGTACTATGGTGGGGTTGATGTGGGAGAAAGGGGGGAGAGGGGGGGGGGGTATTGTACTTGAGCTGACTACTTATAAAATATTTGCAAAAGAAAGATTGTTGTTAAAGTAATTAAAGTATAAAGTATGCAGATGTTTACGACATAGTTCTTTTGGGTTAGAGTTATGGCTGTGGTGTTTAACGGCACTTTCAACAATATTTCAGAATTCTTTTGGTCTATGATCTACGGTGCTTAACGCCACTTTCAACAATATTTCAGTTATATCGTGTCGGTCAGTTTTATTGGTGGGAGAAACCAGAGTAACCGGAGAAATCCACCGACCTGTCGCAAGTCACTGACAAACTTTATCACATAATCTTGTGTCGAGAACACCTCGCCATGAATGGGGTTCGATCTCACAACTTTAGAGGTAAAAGGCTTTAATTTGCATAGCCATAGGTAGTTGTAAATCCAACTACCATACGAATACGACCACGACACCCCCCTTTATGTAGGGGTCCCTTTCTTGAGCCACCCATCTTTCATTATTTATTAAATCTTAAACATACACTTAATATACCCATAAGGTCACAATTTTGTATGTAAACAATGTTATTAATTTGGACACCTTCCTAGTATTAAATGGTCAGTTATTTGGCATTAAGTGGTCAGTTATTTGGCATTATATTGGGTGATTAAGAATATTGATAGAAGATAAATATATTTACTTATTAAGTCTGACCATGGAGACATGCCTACTTATATATGTATGTTAAATACATATTGATACGTTTATTTCATTCCACAACTCTATTTACAGTACGTACAGAGTACAATGTACATACACAGGTGTCGATACAAGATTCATAAAGCGGTAGATTGTAGTCCAAATTTATTCTGTTCTGAGGAAAAGGGGTGCGTGGTGTTTAACGCCACTTTCGACAATATTTCAGCTATATCGTGGCGGACTGAGGAAAGGAGACATGTATTCATATTATGCAATATATTTCTTTGTGTTCTGTCTTAATATTTATTTGTATTTATATTGCTTCAGTCCAATTGGAATTTTGCTTAGCAAGAAAATTAAATAAAGTTATATAGTAAACCGTCGCAAGGAATCCTGGCGATTAAGTCTTGTTCATGTTTGTCCGTGTGTACGTACACACGCCCCTCGGTTGGTTTGCGCTCAATAACATAAGTTTCCCTTCAGAAAATCATTTGGGGAAAAATATCATTATCTCATGTTTTCCATCAATAGCTCTTTTTAAAGTTCCCCTAATAAGCAAATCAGTCAAATCTTATTAATCAATGCTAGCCAACGACTATGCGAATTGGCAAGGTCGAATTTTGTTCTTGTTACAATATTGGTTCAATAGCTATATACCAAACTTTTAAAATGGCAAATTTGTGATTTCAGTGCTCTAATTGTAGTTTCCCTTTGACAAATGTTTTTTGAATTTTTACGCAATGTTTTTAATCTCAATACACAAGCCAAGTTCCATTTCTGTTATTATACCTTTTACGGTTCCCGAATTATGTTCCTGTTTACTTCAGCTTGAAGCGGGGGACACCATTGTCATATGGACACATTCTACCATTCTTTCCGAAAATAGCAATCAAATGTAAAATTCTCTCCAAACGATATCAAAGGGGGTGATGAGGACAGATTGGTTTATTGTGCTTAACGCCACTTTCAACAATATTTCAGTTGTTTTAGATAATATTTTTAGCGGTCAATTTTATTGGTGGAGGAAACCGGAGTACCCGGAGAAAACCACCGACCTGTCGCAAGTCATACATAGAAGTATTTTTGCATTAAGGGCTCTATCAAGATAAAAAAAAATATTTAGAAAAAAATTCAATTGAAATTTTCGCTAGCCATATCTGTGGTCGACGATTTACTATAGCGAATAATGAAGTTTACTTATATAAAACATATTTTACTGTACGTCTATAGAGATAAATGGCCAAGAATACCAAAACCGCATGGGTGGCGTAATGGTTAGCGTGCTCGCCTCGAGTGCGATAGATCGTGGGTTCGAGCCGCGGTCGCGCCAAACCAAAGACTATAAGATTGGTATTATTTTCTTCTCCGCTAAGCATGCAGCATTAAGGAGAAAGAACAAAGACTGGTCGGCTCGGATTCAGAATAATGTCTACCCACGGACTATTGTTTCAGTAAACAAGCACTATTAAAAAAACAATTCAGTGTGTTGGTTCAGAACAAAACGGACCTCATCATCATCTCATTGAAAATGAACTTGTTCTCGCCATACTATAGCTGAAAATGTGCTGAAGTGGCGTTAAACAACAATCACTCCCCCAAGAATATCAAGAAAAAAAAACATAGCCATAATTACTCAATCTATTTTATGTGTAAATGTCCTTGTCTACATTTATTTACATGTACTTTGTATAATGGGCGTTCTCTAATAGTCAGTTCATGAAAAAGTTGCCAAGTTAATAAATTACATTGATCTTAACTGCATAATTACATGTAAAATAATTGTTGAAATCTAAACAGTTTGTTGGAGACGGTGGTATTTAAATCGTCTTACCTAATATTTCCACTATTTATTATATAATTCAACTAAACTTCAGATCAATAAATTTTTTGTGTATTAATTTAACAAAACAATATTTCAGCATTTTCATAATTCACAATTTTCCTATTATTTTTGTAAATGTATTATTTAAGCAGATTTATCGATTCTAATGCAGTATCGTCCTGAATAATGCATGAAATTCTGCTCGCTGGAGGTTAAGCAATAAATAATGATAGTCTAAAAAAAGGGGGGGGGGGGGGGTGGGTAAGAGAACTATTTAAAAAGGTCCATATCTTTCTTTGAAAGAACGACTATGGTTGAGGAATTTAACTCCACTTTCAACAACATTTCAGTTATATCGTGGCGGTCAGTTTTATTGGTGGAGGAAACCAGAATACCCGGAGAAAATCACCGACCTGTCGCAAGTCACTGACAATCTTTATCACATTATGTTGTATCGAGTACACCTCTCCTGAACAGGATTCGAACTCACAACGTTAGTGGTGATAAGTACTGATTACACAGGTAGTTATAAATCCAACTATCATACGACGACCCCCTAAAGAGGGAAGATGTGGGTCGTTCGGGATCAGCATTCGCCTTGATGATTCTTTAAAGGAAGGCAGATTTCCTACATAAATCAAGAGTGCCACATACGAATCTGGTGAATAAAGTTTATCTTGGCAACAAATCTGTTTATCAAAATTTTAAATTTAAATACATTCAAATAAACAACATTAAAAAGTTTTAACGTTTATACACTGCACCGTTGATTTTATAGATTAAGTTATACCAACACTTCAAAACAACAATAATTAAATTCTACAAATCTTTAGTACTGGGAAATTATGCTCTAAATTCGGATGACCCATTGCAAGGCTACATTTTCTGACCCGATCCAATTTTCACCACTTTAAACTTGTGACCGATTAAACAGTGGTCAATATGCTGATCTCCTTGTAGTTTTTTTTACATGATACATCGTGATTGATTATATAAGTTTGTTCTCGTCCCAAATATAGCTGAAATACACTACACTTAACACTCATGAATGCACTCGACGGTTATTGTTAGAGTATCTAACGTCACTTTCTACAATATTTCTGTTATATCGTGGGGGTCTGTTTCATTGGTGAAGAAAACCGGAGAAAACCACCGACCTGCCGTAAGTTACTGACAAACTTTATCACATAATGTTGTATCGAGTACACTCCGCTTGGGCTGGATTCGAACTCACAAATTTAGTGGTGATAGGCACTGATTGCATAGGTAGTTATAAATCCAACTATCTGACGATCACGGCCACGACGACCCTTGTAAAATTAAAGCCTTGCTTCTTATAAGTGAAGGCAGCAATAACTCTTTGGTTGGAATACATTAATAGTCCGCGCAATATTGCCTCTGGTTTGCATATAATTCTATTATATTATTGTATCATTGCTGTCTAAGATTACACGTATTGAGAACCCTACAATTTCAAGAACGAACATTCTGAGTGTTAATTGTTGATTGGCTTATCAATGTCCAATGATTTCATACATATATTCAGGATGAGAACAAGTTAAACAATATCATAGAACTCCATGTATACAAAAATGAGGGAGGGACGCGACAACGGGTGAGTGATTGTTGCTTAACGCCACTTCAGTAATCATTCAGCTATATCATGGCGAGAACAAGTTAATTTTCAATGAGATGATGAAGAGGTCCGCTTTGTACTAGAAAGCTGGATTGTTATAGTGCTAGCTCACTGAAACAACAATCCGCGGGTAGACATGTAGCTCCACTCGGACACATTATTCTGATATCGAGTCAACCAGTCTTTCTCCTTAGTGCTGCGTGCTTATCAGAGAAGCAACAAATACCAATTTTATATAGTCTTTGGTTTGACCCGACCGGGGTTCGAACCCACGATCTACCGCACTCGAGGCGAGCACAGTAACCATTACGTCACCGATGCGGTTGAGATGGGACAACGGGGTCAACAATTTCTGACTGCGTTTGGAAAAGTATGAAAAGTTGGGAATGACGTAAAATTTAGCCAGTTATTGCAGCTACAATGTTTATTGTCTTTATATATACAAATGAGGATTTTTAATGTGCAGGAAACGTGGAATTCTCTAAGCGCGTTGCCCAATATGGTTCGCGGTTAGGCTTCAGTACTAAACCTCGTCGAGAATGCACCCTTTCCAACAAAATACAGACGGGATGAGCAGCTCTGTGAGTAAACACTGGGTATCGTCACCAGCACGCCCGTGTCTTAGTCCATGTACAGTCAAACCTGCTTAAGTGCCTACCTCTATTAAGCAATAACGTGTATTATGTGACCTTAATTTTTATTTCCTTTTAACAGTGCATTTCATATCAATTAAACTGAATTAAGCGACCACCTGTCTTATGTGACCACATTTCACCGTTCCCTTGGAAGGTCACATAAGACAGGTTTGATTGTATATAAAATTAAATGTCAGCAGCTAGATTTAGTCCAAGTAGAGCCAAAGTAACGTTAAATACAATTTCAATAGTTTAGATTGCACATTATGTTATATATTACTTAAAATAAGCAGATCCTTCCTTTAGCTAGGAAATCAGATCTGATGTGCACATAATAATGACGTCGAAACAGTTGTCGTCTTTAACCAATGGAAAACGGTGGGGGGATATGTGTTCAAAATTAGTAAATTGCAAAATTATACATGAATAAATAATTGTTCAAACAATTGCTGCTATAAGTATGAACATTCCTTTTGCAAGATGTATTGTTGTTTGACGACAAGTGTGCAACATTGTGGCAATATTCAAAACAATAACGGGTTTTGCAAACATCCTATTTTTTGGTAAATAGATGGAACCAAGAATGACCTGTGATTGGATATTTGGATTATGGATGTAACCAACGAGTTACCAAGGACCAGTCTTAACAAGCAGTTGCACGGGAAGTTTGAAGATACCACAGGGGTAACCAGAAGCCGCCATTCGCAGAAATACTGACAATGTAATGGTCAAATGGAAAAGGACAAAAGGACAAACAACGATCTATAAAATACTACACAGAAAACTGAAGATTGAGCAACACGAACCCCACTAAAAATGTAAATTCAGGTGTTAGCAACTGTTGACATTGTTGAGCTTGCTGTAAGGTGTAAGGCACGTGAGATTATTGTAAACACATTCCACTCATTTTCTTCGGTCTTTTGTGATATTTGAGTATTAGTGACCTCCCACCACAAACAATGCAAGGTCTTTGTTCCTACCCTGGGTGCTAACGAGTACATGTCCATTGTATTTATATACTAGATTTTTGTCTGACCATTGATTGTCACGTCACGGCTGTTCACACGAGAAAAACAATATAAACAACGAATAATCAATCATTTAAATGTTTCGATATTACAGATAATGTTAAAAAAATCTGCAATACACAATTGCGCTTACCTTGATTTATCTTGAAGTCGTGTGTTCCCCAAAATTAATATAGTATCAATTCCCCATATTATATCGCCATTAGAACTATCTGTCGGGTATCTTAGCGACAATTGAATTACAATTAAGTGGCGATTATATCAACGTCATTCCACAAAAAAATTCTGAACAATTATATTTAATTGTCTATATGGTTCATTGCGCATGTGCCTATTGAATATTAGATAGAACAGAAGGGATGACAATTTAAATAGTACTTTTCACTACAAAATTTATATAAGTACTTACCTGTAAAAATAATCGAATTTAAATCTCAAAATAAAAAGACATGCTTTCATGTTATTTTTGTCATAATATTATGACATTTTCACTTGTAATTGAATATATTGTCTAATTAAAACAATATTCTTATTTTTCTTTGATAGAATATTGCTCAAAGAAGCAAGAGTGACAAAATTGTTACAAAAAATGAAAATTAAACATAAAATCGCAAAAAAAATAAATGATAAAAATGATTGAGTGATTGATTGATTGATTGATTGACTGGTGTTTAACGCCAACTCCAACAATATTTCAGCTATATTGTGGCGTGAACAAATTCTATTATTAACCTTAGACATCTACAAGATCCTTAGAAATAAAACATAAACCATACTTGTCCGCAAAACAACCGGACTACATGCACAGACAAGAGAAACACCAAAAAGATAAAACCATGAAATGGATTAAATAATTAAATAAATAAAGACTTGATTACTTTAAGACAAATAATAAGTTGATATTTCCATAAAGATACATTATGGTCTCGACCCTTGTTATTACTGTTCTTTCCTAAACATCCCTTTCTTTTTAAACAAGAGTCGTTGTGGCTGCGATCACATGGTAAAGTTTGGATTTAGATGTCCCTATAGACCTTTTTATTCTTAAAAACATGGGCGCGGCCATTATCGACTTCCGAGTGTGTCCGCCATTAGTAAAGTGTAAAAATCTTATGTTTTCGGGGTTTATCGATACGCTAATGTATGGTTTCTCCAGTACAGGTGTCACAATATACTGTTATTTCGGCTTGAAATTCAATGATAACACCTGCTGTGAAGTGATTTGTAAACGGAGATATAATGACAATGATATAATGACAACAAATAAATTACCTGATATGTATTTTTTTTTTAATTACCGTTATTTTCCCCATACAAAATCATTGAAAGGTAACAGTACATATTACCACTAACTCATCTACACGAACCTTTTTCAATATCATGACATTATATTTTGTGTCTCCAAGTATGAATTTCAAGACAATGTTACCTGAATAGAGTAGTTAATTCCATAATTCTTTCAAGACAATTATTACCTGAATAGGGTACTTATTTCCAAAATTATACCTTGACAGAGTAAATTATTTTGATTTACTTTACTCAGACAGATACAATAATAAACTAGATTGATTGATTGATTGATTGATTGATTGATTGATTGATTGATTGATTGATGTTTAATTTGGTCGCCAAATAAATTAGATTTTGTATATTAGTGATATATTATATGCTATTTTTAAGCTTGGTACGCATGTCAGTGTGAAAAGGGATGTGTATCTATTGAGATATAAATCCTACCTGATGGACATGGGGCTTCGAGAGAACATCAGCTACGGTCTCCCTCTTCCGCTGAAATGGCTGAAACAAAAACATATGGAAAAGTTAAAAGAAAATCGCATAGATATATCTTAAAACATATTAATTAATTAATTTACAAAACCAATCGTAGGTTAGGAAATAGTTTCACTGTTATTGCTGTATATTTTCACACCACATTGAATGTAAACCCATTTTCAAACGCTGACACAAACCAGAATAAAGGCGGAAGTGTACTAAGGTAAAATTCTACTACCACATCCATTAGTAGGTAAGAATGCAATCTAATCAAAAATACATCTCCGCACTTGTAAACAACCGATACAAAATAGGGAGCCACGAGCGTAGCTTCGAGCCAAATAATACCGAGGCGGAGTCCAGAAGCCACCGACATTGTACGTAAGGAAAATAAATTTTTTCGTTTTCAAACATGTAGATATGGCCTATTTTAATCATATTACAATAACTATACACATGTTATTCTTCTATTACCACTGAGCATGCCAGATTTAAAAAAAGAAAAAAGATAATTGAAACGCCTAATTCGTGCAGGTTTCCTCAATGGAAGCTACGCCACTGGGAGAAAGTGTGGAGATTTAATTTTAATTAAATTGATAAAAATGCTGCTTTACCCAGCGTGCTCGCCTCATGAGCTCGCATAAAAAGCCAAATACTAATATTAGTATATGTTGTTTTTCCGCTAAGCATGCCACATTAAGGAATAAGACCAAAGATAAGTCTCATAATCAGCATAATGTACCCGAGTTGAAGCGACATGTCTACCCGTGGATTGTTGTTTTGATGAGATAATATTTTAAACCTCCAACTAAGTGTGGATCATCATCCTCTCATGTAGCTTGTTCTCGTCATGATATACCAGAAAAATTACCCACACCATGGCGTTAAACAACAATCACCAATTGAAATGAATCTGCAAAGGTGTTTTATCTTGTTTTTTTTTATAACCTATACATATATGAAAAACACTGTTTTCATATTCGACATTTTTAAAGTGTTTTTTTCTTATTGTTGTGAAAATTGAAATTTGTTTTCAAAACTGTATACATGCTATTCTTGAGGAAACCCCACTTACTTCTTATGACAATTACAGATACTATTTCTACCCCTCCAGAGCCCTCTATAAATTAATCAAGTTCTATATTTTTGTACACTTTATCCGTCGTCATGATATATAAAACATCTTAATATACATATTTCAATAACTTCTAGCAATCAACCCGCTATTTAAAATCGATTACCAAATGGTAAACACACAGGTACATTGTGTATTTAAAATCGGGTACCTGTATTTAATTTATTGGGTGGTTCATCGATTTTGACACTGTATAAACATTCATTTTTTGTCTGATTCTGGCACTTTAGGAAAATGCATAGAAACTAGTGTAATTAATCAATGACTGCATTACAAAAGAACCGTAATTAATCATTATATTGTTTTTGAGCCAAAACCATATGAAAATCCCATATAATATAAAAATTGATTAAAGCTATTGATCTGGTACCCATTCATTTAGCAGGTCATGGTATACAGTATATAATTTTCCGTGAACTGGTACCTAGATCAGCAATGCACACAACCAAGGTACATCTTCAGATATGTTTTTGTCCATCAACATTCTGAATTTCCAAAAACCTAAATCTTGCTGTTCTGCCATTGGACTCTTTTAGAGTTTTTATGATTCGTTCATGAAAACCCATTTTAACGTTAACCAATTCATTTATAATATATAGAATACAATTATTGCAATATAAATATAATAAACGATGGTATGATTTGCACAAAGCAAAATATACCGCCACACATGGCCTGCCTTAGAGGTGTAGGGCCCAGTGCTGTTCTCTGTAAAACCTGTAATGTGTTGTTGTGTGTACTTGAACAGCTAAGAGTAGATAACTCTAGCGTGGGCCCCTTAAGCCCGGGGCCCAATTGAGCCAATTTGACTTAAGGCCAGCCCTGCCGCCACATAACCCATTCCACTTATTTTTTTAAAGCAATTTGAATTATGATGATAGACGACAGCGATGATGACGAGTATGAGTTTGTATACTGCTATTTAAGCATTGAAAGGGAAGATAACTCTTATAAAATGCTTCAGAAACAGATTAAAGTTGCTGTATGAAATTCCTGGGAGTTTTATATATTACTTCTAGGAAGCTCCAAACATTTTTGCAATCATATTATATTTTTTTACGCCACTAGTAAACTCACAAGCAGTGATAAATAACAACTAGAACATGACATTGATCTTCGAACTTTTGACCTTTCTTAAAATTTAAGATCAACAGCGTCATTGGTTAAGATTTTACTCTTCTTGGGATCGGGTGGCTTAATCTGTATGGTAAATAATTAAAGGGAGATAACTCTCATAAATATTTTATCAGAACCTTCGATTTAAACGAGACGAATTTGCAATAGCATGCAGGTGACGCTTTGAACCAAGTTTCGACACCTTTTAGAATTTAGGAGCAATAGTGAACACAGGGGTTACGGTACGTGGGGAGAAATATTTCTATCATTAAAGTGCAAAACACATTTTCGACATCATCGTTGTCATCATGTACCATGCGTTGGCAGCAGTGCCAGATTTAGACGAAGATAGCCACTAGACTAATCCATTTGTGAAGCCCCTCCCCCCCCCCCCCCAACCCGCCACCCTCACGACTAGAGGAAGATGGAAGTGTTTTAAACATTAAATAATATAAAACCGAGAACGATGACGAGTGTTTAAAATACTGCAATTCTGAAATGGAGTGCAACTGTGCAAGGAAATTTAATTACGGGTTGCTTAGAGACTACAGTGCGGAATGACAGTATTTGTATGAAAGGACTAGGACAGTGTCAGAAATATCATACTCCTCAGATTGAGGTTCTCTAGATTTTGAGGTCTTAGACTTCAGTCTGTCAAGCCTATTGGTAAATTCGGCACTGATTCAAAATGTTTTGCCACACTGATATTTTGAAAACACTAATTACCATAAGAATAGCGATATATCTTTTCTACATCGAAACATGAGAAATCTTAATTTAAAAATTCAATTATTATTGTTATTTATAGGTTCTAAATATGAATTAAATAACAAAATTAATAATAAAATAAAAAAAAAGAATTACAAAAGGTAATAAAAATGGTGAAAATCTTGTAAAATATCGTACCTCAAAAATAAAATAAATTGGAAAACATCATATGATTAGCCCGTCCCATTGTAAAATACAGAACGGACTAATTAACGTAAACATACTTAGGTAACCAGAACAGACAAAATAACAGGGTATACAAAGAAAAAACACAATTTAATTAAATTGAAATTAAACTCTAAGCAAAAAAAAAAAAATAAGAAGAAGGATAATACGAAGCTTTCTTACCTCAGAAGCAAACAACCTCACCATCTTTATATATCATGTAACGTTAAATAATGTTTTCAAATTTCATTATAATCAGTTGTATTGAACGGCTCACATCCCAAACACCTAGCCCAAAGTTTAATTCAAGGTTGGCAGGTTCTATTATAAATGATTGTGCATATTGAATTTCTTCCTATTAAAAATCTCAGTTATAATTTATCAAATTATATATATTCATGTTGAGTTGATATTTAATGTAATTACATGAAGCTAAACGATATTTGTAAACACAACATGGATCACACATATTTAATGTTTGATCCTGAATATTCAAATTTAGAGAGATATATGTGAAATGAATACAATTTGTAAGTTTCAATGGTAATCATAGTTTTATACAGGGGTATTGTCGTGGAACATGTATCAAGTAAAATGTAGTCCATTTGATCCTCAATATTCAAATATAGGGGAAATATGGACCGAATTCATACATGTAAATATAACAGGTATACATTATTTTAGGCTGTTTGGTCCTTTATATTCAAATAAAGGGAAATATGGACCGAATTCATACATGTAAATATAACAGGTATACATTATTTTAGGCTGTTTGGTCCTTTATATTCAAATAAAGGGAAATATGGACCGAATTCATACATGTAAATATAACAGGTATACATTATTTTAGGCTGTTTGGTCCTTTATATTCAAATAAAGGGAAATATGGACCGAATTCATACATGTAAATATAACAGGTATACATTATTTTAGGCTGTTTGGTCCTATATATTCAAATAAAGGGAAATATGGACCGAATTCATACATGTAAATATAACAGGTATACATTATTTTAGGCTGTTTGGTCCTATATATTCAAATAAAGGGAAATATGGACCGAATTCATACATGTAAATATAACAGGTATACATTATTTTAGGCTGTTTGGTCCTTTATATTCAAATAAAGGGAAATATGGACCGAATTCATACATGTAAATATAACAGGTATACATTATTTTAGGCTGTTTGGTCCTTTATATTCAAATAAAGGGAAATATGGACCGAATTCATACATGTAAATATAACAGGTATACATTATTTTAGGCTGTTTGGTCCTTTATATTCAAATAAAGGGAAATATGGACCGAATTCATACATGTAAATATAACAGGTATACATTATTTTAGGCTGTTTGGTCCTATATATTCAAATAAAGGGAAATATGGACCGAATTCATACATCAAGATGTATGCTTAATTAACGTTGTTTGATTCTGAATATTCAAATATAGGAAGACATGTAAACTGAATACAGCTTGTAGGTAGGTTTCAATGGTAATAATAATTGCATACATGTAGAAGCATTGTCGTGGAACAGATATCATACATAATGTAGACTGTTTCATCCTTAACGTTCAAATATAGGGGAAAATATGGACCGAATTCATACATGTAAATATAACAGGTATGCATACTGTTAGGCTATGTGGTCCTTAATATTTAAATATAGGGGAAAATATGGACCGAATTCATACATGTAAATATAACAAGTATGCACACTTATAGGTTATGTGGTCCTTAATATTCAAATAAAGGGGGATATATGAACTTATTAGTTTCAATGTTAATCCTAGTTTTATATAGACGTATTGTCGTGGAACATATATCAGACTAATGTTGATTGATTGATCCTTAACAGTCACATACAGGGAAAATATGGACCGAATTCATACATGTAAATTTAACAGGTATACATACTGTTAGGCTGTTTGTTCGTTAGCATTCAAATATAGTGGAAACGTTTAATGTAGCAAATTATAATTTGGAGAAGACTTCATAAGTTTGCTTAACTTGTGTCTAATTCATTTTGTCTATTTAATTGGCAAATAACATATGTTTAAGCTAAAGGGGAAATATGAACCGAATTCATACATATATCAGACAAAATGTAGGCGGTTTGGTTCTCAACGTTGAAATATAAGGGAAGTATGGACCAAAATTAATTCATGTAAATTTAACATTTATGCATAATTTTTAATTTTGTAAATTACAAAAAGGCTGCACTCGACTCGCAGCTGCAAGTGATAAAGTTTACCAGTTGCTTGCCCAGGGTCGGTGGTTCTCTCCGGGTACTCCGGCTTCCTCCACCACTAAAACTGGTCGCCATGATATAGCTGAAATATTGCTGAAAGTGGCGTTAAACACCAAAATTCAAATTCAAATTCGTATGCATAATTTTAGGCGTTGTGGTCGTTAATATTCAAATATAGAGAGATATATGAGCTGAAGATACCACGTGCCACATGTGGAACAGGAATAGCTTACAATCCTGGGGGACCTGAACTCATACCCAGTTTAGTGTGTGGTCATTGTTGTCCTATCTTTTGCCTTCAGTTTTCTGTGTTTGTTAACGTTTATTATTGATTGTTTTTGTTTATTTTGTTTTTACCATGTGTTCTGTCTTTTTATAATGATTTACATTTTGTAATCACTTTCTTATAGTATTTATTTTACATCTCACTAGCGTCAATAAACTGCAGTGATTTTAATGTTTCAATAAATAAAAATTATATTACAAAATATCACTGCAACAAGATATATAATTACAGGCGCATACTATATATAACATGCCTATATAAAAGATTATGCACAGAAAGACTAGCAATTTATAACATATATGTTCGTTATAAATTATGGTAAGCTTTATAATAAGCATCACATTAAAATTCATGTCAAACTGAATGCCTCTCTTCACAAAAATATATGAGACAAGTTTCTTCCCTGAAATCACAGCATCAATGTAGACTGCCACGAACGCATACATACAAAGTGATATTTAGGTAAGTAAATGTTTTATGATGCCAGTTACATTATTGTTGTAGTAACCACTCAAAATAATTCATGGAAATTATGCATCTTTCTATGTTTTGAAACCAATATCAGGCATGCATTACTAAAACACAGCTTAGATGAAAAACAGAAATCCAACTGATATGTGTTGCGAGTATTTTATGGATTGAATCACGATGGAATTATTCTGACGCTAGAATGACAATCTTGGATGCAGTATGGTAGTCCTATCAGATTAATGACCTATGCATATTTTAACCCTTGCACCAATATTAGTTGCATTATCACACTCCTCCCAGGACCAGATGTTCTCCCCTTATACCTCTAGTACAAATGTTTATCGGGATCTTTTATCCCCCCTATCTTCTATGAAACCAGGACAGTCACCACGATATACTGGGACATGCAGTGGCGTGAACATTTAATCAGCTAACAAATTTATATGATGATGCTTAAGGAACCAACCAATTTCTTATCGGGAGAAGGGGGCTGGGATTTCTGGACGCTGAATATTTTTTTCAAAATTAATAAAGAGGATATAAGGAATGAGATAAATATATATACATTAATTCCACCCTTTGTCCACGGACGGGGCTGGTACATTACAGAAAAATATAACATAATAAAGTCATTGCGTTTTGTACGAATATTTTCTTTATTTCGCAAAATGTTCGTGGGTAGATTTAGGAAAATAGATCATAACTTTCTTTGATCATTTGGTCTGGCTATTCCCAATCGTTATTAGCAATTTCAGACGATAGACGTCTGAATGAAAGATTCAAACTGAATACTCTATTTCAATAAATATATTGACCACATGTATAGGCATAATATGGATTTTTTCCAGGACGTTGTTTTGTGAAAAGAATATGCAATCATACATTGAAAGGGAACCGATTTCATTAATGAATAGCAAATATAACAGAATAATAAATGAGTTGCAAAATTACAACTGCAGCTGAATATGAACACAATCTAATTAAAATTGAATCGTTCGATTTTTGTTATGTTTTTATTTTTCATGCGATCCAATATCATCAAATTGCATCGGATCACATTAGATAACATTTCAGCACTCTGAAATTTTCTACTTCTTAAATGAAATTGATATGATGTTGAATATTGAACGATTTTGCAGGCTTGTTGCTGATTGGTCGTTTCAAATATGACATCAGCGATGATCCAAATACTGGATGTAGACTTGTTGCTGATTCTTTGTCGTTTCAAATGTGACCTCAGATGCTATCCAATGTGGTATGTGGGACTATCGCGGATTGATCGTTTCAAATCTGATCTCAGATATTATCAAAATACGGGATGTGGGCATGTTGTCGATTGGTCGTTTCAAAAATGACACCACATGTTACACAAATACGGGATGTACATGTATGCATGTCGCTGATTGGTTGTTTCAAATGTGTCCCCAGATTTTGTCAAATACGAGATGTTGCTACATAAAACAATATCCAACAAACCATCCAGTTTTAATTATATAGTACATGAAAACCCACAGATATAGATTAGCCCATATCAATATAATGTGGTGATTGTACATGCAGTATGATATAAAGCAATGACTGTAAAACACAACCCAATCCTTTGTTGATGTAACCCAACATTCTCTATCCAGAGTTGCTCCCGCTAAGCTCCACCACACCTCTATCAACGCTTGAAAAATAGTCCCAAAATCACATGACCATCATTACCGTTTTCAATCACATGATCAAAACATCGTCGTACTTGTTGACGGCATGTTTCACTCTATCCTCCATTTTGTCTATCATGTGATCGTTTTTTATTTTTACCTCCGCAAAATAGTTCTCCAAGAAGTGGGGGAAATCATTTTTAAGAGAGAATTGATTTGAAATGAGTGATTTATTTTCATCTTTATTGATATTTACAATAATTAAAACAATTTTAAGTACATTTTTTCACTGTTTCTAAATTTTACAAAAATCTTGTAAAATGAGCGTTGACAGAGGTGTTGGAGGCTTAGCAGAAACGACAACTCTGGATAGAGAATGATAACCCATATCAAAGCTATGTGCTGATTGTACATGCATAATGCAAAGCAATGATTGTAAAATACAACCCAATCCCTGCAGGTATGATTTGTGTTTGTTTACTTACTAATTTTGATGCTGGCTGTAAAAGTAAATATAATTTGATAAGAAATATACAATCATTAAATAATTTTTTTTATTATTTTTTTTTTTTACATTTTCATTACTTCATAAATACATACTATAAAAACAAAATAAAAATCAGATTTTTGTTTATTTCTATTACTTATACGTATCCTCCTTTAATATCGGTACGATGAAACGTGTACATTCAAACTGAATGAAGGAATCCTCTGATTTTGTTTTTCAGTGACTAGACTACGAGATATTATTAAGGTTTGCAAACTGACACCTCGACCAAAGTATTTTTACTTCTGACACAAACCCCGCCACTTTTTTGTGCCTGTCTCAATTAAGTCATAAGCTGGATTTCCAACATCATATATCCTAGTCTTTTAATGTTCAATGATTAGAGGTGAGAGGTGATTGTTTGTTTTGTTGATATTGATGGAATTGAATTGTTGACCATTACTGCTTAAACTTCCTTTTCACAAGTTGACCGAGACAAGTCATTTTTAGTGCTTGTGCACCAAGTATTTCTTTAGGGACTTGTGTTGTTGTTATTAATTAATTGATTAATTAATTACATAGATTACCATGTTCATTAAAAACTAAGTAATTACTTGTAATCGCAAAATATGGACCATTCGTAATCACGTGTACTATAACATAAGTAAATTGACAATAGTAGCCTTTTCTTTAAGCTTAAATCGATAAGATTATAAACTTGAACAGGTTTAGTTTTTCTATTTAAAGGTTTATAACAGATTTATGTAGTTAATATTCGTCATGTCGCGATACCCCGGATTATATATGTAATGTCAAAAACAAAGAGTTGATTAAACTGGCTAGAATTATATTATTTAGGTATGAAAATTGAATGTGATATAAAAATGTTTGTAGATAAAGGCTACTATCAGAACCATGTTAAAAGCTTGTATAATAAAAGTGATGCATTTGTGACCTGGATTCGATTTCCAATATAGGGAACGTCAAAGTAAATGTCACTTTTAATCCAATTCTAACCCAGTAAAGCTTATTAATTTCAGATATATATTGCAGATAAAAGCTTGTAATATGTCATCGAAGACGTCATATCATTCCAAATGTGTATAATTTCGTATTATAATACAATCCATTTAGATATATAACCCTGTTCCCACCGGAATAATGTTTTGCTTTAGTTTTTTCGCGTGAAGAATTTTGAAGAATAAAAATACTACGCTGGAGAAATCATATATTTGTTTTGCCTTTTATAGTCTGAACTTGGGAATAAAAAATCCTTTTCCCTGTTGTTATGAAGTATATGCAAATAGTCCGATATTGGAAAGCTAAGTGAAATTCACATTTATCGTTCTTACAAACATAATACACACGTTTTGTACCAAAGCGTTTGATTTCATCTGTTTTTCTAATTGCATTTACAGGATATGATTATGAAAATGATTGTCAATAATTCCACCAATATCAACAAACCTCTCACTGTCATTTATTGAACACAATAAAGACCAAGATATATGTAGCTGGAAATCCAGCTCCAGGTGGTGGATTTAAACCGGTTAATGGGATCCCCGCCACTCTCTTGATAATTGGATCTCCAACGGCAGTACACATATATCCATAGAAGCAAATAATAAACAATCGTACAGATTCGCTTCCACTCAAAAACACCACATACTAGCACAAAAATGAAGGAAGACATAAAAATGGACAGGGTCAATAAATGCTCGTAGTTAATTGACTATTAGCTAGGAAGGTAGAATCTGTTGGTCCCATAGAGAGTACTACAACAGGGTCAGTGATTATTAGCTAAACCATTACTCTTAGGATGAAAAATCATAACTGATGCTTCTAACAAATATAATATCAATTAGACATGAACATCTTAAAAGAACAATAAAACCGAGATTTCATTTAAAATAAAACTGATAAAAATTATCAGATTTTTCAGAATTCACGAAAATGTCAGATCCACCCCAATTGTAACAATATGAATGTGTCTTTCAACTATTTTTATATACATGTAATTAGAACATATTATGTATACAATAATTTCAACATTTTGATGATTTATTTTAGTTTAAAAGTAAACCTCTTCACAAGTTTATCAACTACATTTATTTACTTGTTAAACAATAATATCTATTTATTCTGTTTATCAGACGGAACTGTTGACATTGGCAGAGGAGCTAAAAGAAACTTACAATAAGTTTATTACTCACACGTAGTAAACACCTGCATGACCGAAACATTTCACTAACAGCGGAGGATTGGGACCATAAAGCTAAATGTAACCCGCCACATTTTGTTGAAGAGCCTGTAGCAAGCCAGGAATGTTAGCGGTCATGATTATAGCGGTTTTAGCAGTGTCGATATTGCATATATATACGACTTTTCTAATGAAATTTTGAACTATTTCGACAGTCTGGTATTTTAAGTTTTTCATTTTATTATCTGTTTTGTAGGTAGAAATCGCTAAATGTGTGATTTTTTGATTTTTTGCATATTTGATATAAAGATATGATATATTTAACCCATAAGTATGTAATAGAACCGGAGTTTCATTCAAAAGACATACAGAAAGAGCATCACAATCAGAGCATGAACGGAGAGTATTCAAAACCAATAAAAAGGTTTGGAGTAAAATGACTATCTGCATACAAAGAAAAAGCATTAAAAACACGACAAAGGAACATAATCACGGACAACACGGAAAAGGTAACGAGTCCAAGCGTTTTGGAAGGATTATCAAAGCCATATCATCCGTCTAATTCAGTCTTATGTACAACGAAAAGAAAACGTGACCTAGCATAGCATTATCCATTTCGCAATAGCTGGTCCAAAAATTAGAGATAATTACGAATCACATCTATAAACTACATAAAATAATACAAAATAGAGTGATATATTTACGTGCACAAATGTAATGCATTTGACCTTGCAAACTGTTGTACAATGCTTATCATAAAAGTTTATATAAAACGATGAAATTGTCTTGCAAAATCCATATTTGTAAAATATCGTATAAGATGAAATTTCAAAATACTTACAGTAAAGCTAATTTCTGGTATCGGTGGAAGTTTTACAACCTCACTCATTTTAATTCACACAAAATATCAACGTAGAATCCACAAAATATATGTTGTATCAATTTGTTTGGAAAAAAACCCTCCACAAAATCTACATTTCTTCTTTAATAAAAGGGTTAAGCACGTCTTTACCCTCGCTTAGGTCTATTATATTAAACCGTTACCTAATCTCTATATATTTCACAAGAGAATTACATATAGCTGATTTCTTTGTAGTTAAGATTAAAGGCCTCATTGGATTTGTTAAAACAGTAGAAATAGAAATTTAATATCAACGAAATGGAAACTCTTTAATCGTATTGCAATGTTTATAAATGGTAATCGGCCATGCAGTTCAAATTAAGTGACGGAATGGTATACAGTAAAGGGCAGTCTGTACATCTCCTTGTACCAAGTTGAGACGTTAGGAATTACATAGTAACCTAGATTTGGCACGATAAGATCGTGTTATTCTTATCCATATATTATAGGCACTGACTGCATATGCCCCATGGTATATATAGAAAATAATACATGGCAAAATTCGTATCATATGCCGTATCATCCCGAGAAACCAATATCATCCAGAAGGCCTTTATGTCCGAGGGATGATATTGGTCGAGGGTGATACGGCATATGATACGGATTTTGCCATGTTTTATACACTTTATCATATATTTAAACAGGAGAGTATACAGGGTAGGGGTACGATAAAGGGTAGGGGTATGATAAAGGGTAGGGGTATGATAAAGGGTAGGCATCTGGCACTTTATCAAATATTTAAACAGGAGAGTATACAGGGTAGGGGTACGATAAAGGGTAGGGGTATGATAAAGGGTAGGGGTATGATTAAGGGTAGGCATCTGGCACTTTATCAAATATTTAAACAGGAGAGTATACAGGGTAGGGGTACGATAAAGGGTAGGGGTATGATAAAGGGTAGGCATCTGGCACTTTATCAAATATTTAAACAGGAGAGTATACAGGGTAGGGGTACGATAAAGGGTAGGGGTATGATAAAGGGTAGGGGTATGAAAAAGGGTAGGCATCTGGCACTTTATCAAATATTCAAAACTACTGTATTTACCACTAAATATATGATAAAAGGTAATATATTCTAACGTTCGTACATTCAAACTAACAGCACCGTACAATTAGTAGATTAAGCAAGACCAAAATACCATCAAACAATTCCAGTCCTTCTTTTACAGTTCGCTTTCCTTCAGACTAATAATTGGCGTCTTTAATGAATGTTTATTTTGTTTTTGTATAAATATGCCTACATGCCAATTTAAATTAGTAAACATAAACACGTGTTGAATTCCATAAACAATGGGCGAAAATAATAATACTTTTGGAATTGCGGCTTGTGTATTTTAAATAAGTTCCGTTTCATTTATGATGTTTAAATTGGAACATATGGAAAATACCTACATTATTGCATAATAGAAAACACAAACACAAACAAACAGGTCTACATAAACAAAGCATACATGTACTTCTGTGGCAAAAGAACGCTCATAAAAAATAAATTGTCTGAAATGACTTACTAGATTGTTGGACGCAATAGGTCGTTTCTGGTCATGAAATGCAATCAAATTTCAAACTAATTAGCGAAATATGCATTTAGCATTTCATAGTCACAGACAATCTGTTTTTACCTTGCTCTCGCAGATATCGAATAACGTACGTGCGCACGACGCGTTTCTGGAATAACCTTCGTCAAGCATTTTCATCAACAAAATATTTGCAAACCAAATAATTTAAAAGCAAATGGAAACAAGTAAACCAAATGGTCGAAACAGTATAGCCAAACTCGGATATGGTCAGATATGCCTGAAAGAACAGAATTTAAAATCGAACAAGAAGATTGATTTTAACCCCCTGACAAATATACGAAACATCAATACGATTTCAAGTCTACACAGAAAGACAGTATTATCTGAAAACCTACAATCAAAATCAAATGGTAAACATGAATTTGCATTGCAAACAAAAAGCTTTCTATGTCCTAACAATAAAACATTTCACAATTGAAGGCTTAATCTATCTATTATCAAACTGTTTTATCACTCTCAACGTTTAGAGAGCTCACTTACTTGACATTATCTGGCTATTAAAATATCTTCCGTTTCCGTCTCCACTTGATTTTAAACCTCCTGTCGTTATTCACGGACTTTTGATGATACAATAAAAAAAAAATCCGGTTCATGTCCGTGTGTCTGTTTGCAGCTTTAATGTAGGAGACAGTGCAGAGTTTATTTTGGAAGTTTATTTTGGATACATATTTTGGTTTATTATTCTACCGTTTAGAAATGTCTAGAAAAAAAGAAAAAATTGCGCCCATAAAACTAGTTTAATCCCAACACTTGTTATTGAAGTGGTTATATCAAGCCAGTGATCATGTACATGGTTGTTATGGATATCAAGTTGTTATTGAAGTGGCTATATCAAGCCAGTGGTCATGTACATGGTTGTTATGGATATCGAGTTTACTTCTGTTTCTACCATTTTGTTTATTAGATTTTGGAACAGTTCCGGTAGGGTGATATTTTTTGGAACAGTTCCGATAGGATGATATTTTTTGGAACAGTTCTGATAGGGTGATATTTTTTGGAACAGTTCCGATAGGGTGATATTTTTTGGAACAGTTCCGATAGGGTGATATTTTTTAGAACAGTTCAGATAGGGTGATATTTTTTGGAACAGTTCCGATAGGGTGATATTTTTTGGAACAGTTCAGATAGGATGATATTTTTT
Source organism: Bathymodiolus septemdierum (assembly GCA_963383655.1). Classification (NCBI taxonomy): domain Eukaryota; kingdom Metazoa; phylum Mollusca; class Bivalvia; order Mytilida; family Modiolidae; genus Bathymodiolus; species Bathymodiolus septemdierum. The sequence continues at coordinate 36,890,163 of OY726528.1, forward strand.
GGAACAGTTCCGATAGGGTGATATTTTTTGGAACAGTTCCGATAGGGTGATATTTTTTGGAACAGTTCCGATAGGATGATATTTTTTGGAACAGTTCCGATAGGGTGATATTTTTTGGAACAGTTCTGATAGGGTGATATTATTTGGAACAGTTCCGATAGGGTGATATTTTTTAGAACAGTTCCGATAGGGTGATATTTTTTGGAACAGTTCCGGTAGGATGATATTTTTTGGAACAGTTCCGATAGGGTGACATTTTTTAGAACAGTCCCGATAGGGTGATATTTTTCGGAACAGTTCCGATAGGATCATATTTTTTGGAACAGTTCTGATAGGATGATGTTTTTTGGAACAGTTCCGATAGGGTGATATTTTTTGGAACAGTTCTGATAGGATGATATTATTTGGAACAGTTCTGATAGGGTGATATTTTTTTAGAACAGTTCCGATAGGGTGATATTTTTTGGAACAGTTCCGATAGGGTGATATTTTTTGGAACAGTTCTGATAAGGTGATATTATTTGGAACAGTTCTGATAGGATGATATTATTTGTTTTTAATTTGATTACTAATAGTTCTATTGAAGAACGACCATTTTGAATTGACATGTTACTGTCAGAGAAATACCCATCTTTGTGTTTGTGTGCAAAATTGTGATCATGTCAGTGCATAGCAAATACCGGGGGAAAAGGGGTAGATAATGTTTGTCCTTTTCCTTTTGGCCATGATTGTGTCTGTCCTTCGGTTTACATCCTCTGCTTACCGCCTATTGGCATCGTCAAGCGTTTCGCAGAATTATTTAGCTAAAAACATCGTCGATACAGACTATTTTCACCTTAATCAGACAATGTAACCGTGGGAACATGAGAGATTATTCAACATTACAATTAAACATAAATTCAATTAAAGAACAGCGCTTTTATAGATGTTTTATAGATGTTCCGTATTGGAAAAATTAAAAATTAAAAAAGCTATGGAAAATTCTTTAAAATATAGGGTGATATAAAACAAGGTATAATAAAATAAAATAAGGTATGACTTCTCATGTATGGTTGGTCCTTCATGCACAAATTACAGCACAATAATGTGCAGAAACTAGTAAATATTGCGTTGACTACTTTCCGTGCAAAAACTGTATGTGTGCAGGTGGTCAATGACTACATATTCCATAAATTCTCTGCCAGTTTATGCCAGTCAAGCAAATTATATTTGCTGATCAATCAATCAATTTTAATTTGATTTTTTGGGTGTCTTAACGCCACTTTCAGCAATATTTCAGCTAAATCATGGCGACCAGTTTTAGTGGTGGAAGAAGCCGGAGTACCCGGAGAGAACCACCGACCATGGGCAAGCAACTGGTAAACTTTATCACTTGCGGCGGCGAATCGAGTGCACTTTTTTTTGTAATTTACAAAACCCACGTCGTATTGGTGATAGGCTTGTATGAATTGTTAGGTAATCCAAATACCTAACTCATTGAGTCACCCGGACACCTGGACTATAAAGACAACACATATCTACGTGAACAAATTCACGTCAATTATAAATTACATACACCAATAACGGTTCAAAGGCTATATCTTGATATCAGAATATATTTAATGCATCGTTTGATGACCATAAAGAAAGGTTTTTAATTAACTTTGATAAGTCAGAATTTAAATGTTTATGATATATATATATACGACCATATAAGTTTGGTGATTACTACATTGGATTATAATAAACAGTTCTATGGTTAAATTCTAATGGAACGACAATTTAACTTTTAGGGGAGGGATATGTTTTTTTTTATTTTCTGCACAAAATTCTATAGAAAAAAAGAATTATTTAACCTGAAAGATGCAAAATAAAAATATTAATCTGTCAGTTTTCAACAAGAAATGTTGGTAAGATTTGAAGAAAGATTACCGATTGTTTCATGTAAAAGAAAATCTGAATTTTGCTTCGTGTGACAAGCATTCTGTTTTGGAAAAAACATAGCCCCCTTAAAAGTTAAATGGTAGATCCCTAAGTATGCCTTAGGCAAATAGAAACGAGTGATATATCGATAGTTACAGATAATATTGATAGATCAATGATCTGAAATACAAGTAAAGGTGCTGAGGTGCGTAATACAGTGAAATCTTTTGAATTCGTGGAAACCAGTTTTAGTGATTTGAGAAAAAATTTATTATTTTACGTTTTTTTTAAAATTTTATATTTCACTGGTGGTTCTTCATATATCCGTATCATATTTCTATGCACTATTAGCCCTAATGACTATCAGAATGTATGTTTATCTTCTTCCCGCGAAAATTTTATTCTTAACTAACGTTCTATTCGGATTGTGATTCCATTGTGCGTTACCTATAACTGGTATTTTATGGTTTATTGGTGTTGTGTTATCTTTCTGTGTCATACCTGTTTGCTCCGTTCCTTCGTATTGGTATCTCTCCGTCATTTTGTTGATTTAATTATAACAGACGTTTTATATTAACATTGAATGCAATAATGTTATTTCAGAGACGCGTCGTGAGATCTAAATTAGATTTCTACGTTTTTATTACCATCACCTCCTGGTGGGCTATCATTCCCCGAAGGTATCATCTGCCCAGAAGTCGGTGTTTCAGCGCCACTGACATGATTTTGTCTAATTAAATATATATATATTATTGAAATTTGCAATTCTTCAGTAATATAATTATCATTAAAACAAAGCTTCTCCTCCCTTAGGTACATATTAATGTAAGAAATATTCATATGCATGCATGCTCTATCAAATAATGTTGTAACTTATTGTATGTAGGAGAAGACTTCATAAGTTTGTTTAAATTGTGTCTTATCCTTTTTGCATATTTGAGCAAATAAAATATGTTTAAACTAAAAAAAGTGAACGTAACTGATTTCGGCTACCCTGTTAAGGGCCTCCAGTTTTTCTTGCTCACAGAACCTTAACAATTTTTGCCTTTCTAATCTCTTGAATTTGAACATACCTAATGAAACTTGTAATTCCAGAAACTTGTCATACTAAGCTAAATTAGATATCTTTGTTATTATTTGTTTCGCCTAGTTTTGTGCTGCATGTCCTTCTTCGATTTAAGGCTGTTTATTACCCATTTGGTATATTTAAACTTTTCTTTGCCAGGCACATCATAAATTTTAGACAGATGAAACCACGATTATCCACTGAATGCTAAGAAGGACAACTCGATGTTCCGTCTTGTGAAAGATTTTTGTGCTTTAATCTGCTCAATATAAACAGTCAGTGAATGATATAAGCCAATTAAAAATGACAAATGGTATTTAAATTAAATGGAATTGTTATAATCTATTTGAAGTGGAGCTTTATGATAGTGCTTTAAAACAGTTATAGTGAATTATCATGCTCTATTTGAAATGAAGCGCAACTTGAGGTGAGAATGGACCCACGTCAGTGATAGTGTTCAAAGGTCAACCTAAGTTTTGTGTATTGGACACCCTTGTATTTGATATAACCCTATATAATAATGTTTATCAGAGACTTATTCCCAGATTGGCCCACCAATATATCTGTCTGCCACGATATAGCTAAATTTTGTTGGTATAAACATATTTATTCATGATAAACTGGTATAATGTTACAATACACACACATTTTATTTTAACATGACAGGATTCGGAAACAAGCTAAGCTTATACTAATCCGTCTCCTATGAATTTTGTTGAACATCTGTAATTATAATTTCTGTTTGTTTTACATCTTGGAAATTTGTTCATATTCGCAATTGAGTTTTCAGTGTGTTTCATTTCCTCATCTGTAGAACATTGATAAAAAATATTCACTTGACACCAGTTTACGTGTAATGACATATTTTACTGTTTCAAAGTAAAATCACATTATGATCTGTCACAAGTTAGAAATACTAGAATTGTTGGAATTATTTTCGTTGCAACCAGGTAGGACGGTCTCAAATGCGTTGCATCTATAGAAAGCCATGCTAGTACAGCTACGTATGACAAATGGACAAATTAGACCGGTCCTATCTTCTGAACTACTGGAAGCCAAATTTGGAAAACCACAATTCATTTATAATAGACTAAGATTATATTGAATACAAATATTAAAGGAAAAACACAATATAATGATCATAATAGTATATACAATAATGAAATCTAAATCGAAAGCTCCACTAATTTTCTTATTCAGACTGGAATAAAATTTTACACGTCATACAATGATTTCATGCTGTTCTGTTGGAGCTAAAGTTCGAAAGCCAATATTATATACGTAAAAAATAATCAGAAATAGAAAAAAAAAAACGAAACTAATCAAAAACCAAATAAACAAACAAACAAAAACAAACTAAAAAAAATAATAATAATAAAAAAAATTAAAATAAAATTAAAAAATAAAAATAAAACAAAACAAAACAAAACAAACAAAACAAGAACAAAACAAAATAGAAAATCTAAGCGCAACAAAGAGAACCACACAAACAAAACAGAAAACCAAAAGAAACAAGCACAACAAGAACACAACATCTTCATTTCAATTATACCAATTATTCTACGGAAGCTTAAAAAGTTGATCTATTGAATACATATGAATGCATTAGATGTTGTTTTGGAGGAGTGTTATGATGTTTATCATCCCGTTTTTTACTGTAATGTATAATAGTAAATATGCCATGAAATCAAAATCTGGAAAAACAAGTATAACAAGCATTTTATATGTACATGTACTTACGAGATCATCGTAATCTGGATCTACACCTTTAAAATCCTTTATATTGAAGTCCTGCATCGTCACGGATGCATATTTATCATACGATCGTTGAGATCCTGCTGATGTTGGAAAGAGGTTAGTACTATCTTCATTTACAAAACGAAGCTGTTTAGCAACATAATTACCAGGTGGTAATGGATCCGGAATCGCATAGGAATGCTCCAGAGGCTGAGCTACTTCCGCCGTAGCCATCTTTGTTTTATTACTTTTGTTTTGCGGTCTGAATTATTCCATCATTGTTGCTCTCTTTAAATTTGAAGTTTGGTAAACGTCCATGAGAAATACTAGATTGCTAATCTCTGTTTATTACACTGTTGATTTGGAATTGCTATAAGATATTAAGAATTAATCTTAATTTCAAATCTTATTAATTCGGACCTGTTAATCGTTTAATATAACAGAGTCATTAATCCCTGTTTAAAAGGAAGTTACCGTTGTTTTTGGCCCACAATGCTAGGGTCGTTGGCAACCCTGGCCAATGAATTTTGGAATAGTATTACAGTGGCAAGGTCTCCGTTGTAATACATTTTAATAACTTAAACAAAACAAAAAGGTGTGTGCCTTTAGGTATTGGTCGAGGGCATTATGTCAATTTTGTCATTATTAACATTTTAACTTTTAAAGTCAAGTTGTATGGCATAATTCTTATTACTAATTGTTCAATGAAATATTTTGTTAAAAAAACAGGTTTAAGACCAATGAATTATTATCCTGTTCCCCTTTGAATATCCCCAAACGAACTATAATTAAAATTACAAATTAAAAAGATTTTTGAGATAAATGCTACATAGAACATTTAGAGTATATGTAAATACGATCTTTTAATTTGACACTTCTTTTGTCTCAGTGGGGTGTCATTCATTCAATTCCGTTTAATATGGTATCAATAGTTTTACAACATCAAGCTACACAGGCACCCCCATAGTAACATGGCTTTAAACCAATTAAAACATTGTCTTAAAAAGACACCCAACTATCGTTAAATGTTTATATATTGAACCTGTCGTATTATAATCGGGTATCTTATCAATAATTTATCGCCCCATTAACTTTAAATGAATAATTTGACTGTTTAAAATAATTGTTGCAAATTCAAGAACTTTGTTAGTTTAATACATGTACGATAAGATCTAAGTCGAGATGTAAAGATGGCTAGATTAATAGTATTTGCATATATGGCAAAATTATGTGTAAATATTACAAATAAAAGCATATCCAGTAACTGATCGGCACCTCCTTCCCCCCCTTTCTAATATTTCATGTAAACCAAAAATTGCACAAAGGTAATTATTTTACTAATTTTGCTGTAATTTCGCTCACAAACGTTAAAAATATTTTTCGTCATAATCTTCATACAATTTTTCTATTCACAGTATTCAACTTTTCACGTTTTAAACATAGTCTTAAAATCTTGAAGGTCAAAAATACTATAATTATATAGTAAGTCTGGCACGTTCAAATTAAGATTTGTGTTTAAATCCTTTTTTTGGGGCGGAATATTAAATCACAAAATAACATGAAGAAAAACTTTCAAACAATTTGCGTTTTTGAGCGAAAAGGTTATGAAAATTGGTCCACCTATTTTACAAAAAGGTAATTTTTTGATAAATTTTGCTGAAATTTCGCTCCCAAACACAAAAGCGTTTTTTGTCATAATCTTCATACAATTTTCCTATTCATAGTTTTCAACTTTTTCACAATTTAAACATAGTTTTAAATTCTTGAAGGTCAAAATACTGTAATTATATAGTAAATCTGTCACGATCAAATTAAGATTTAAATCGTGATTTTTTTCTAAATCTTAAATAACAAAATAATATGAAGATTATGAAAAAAAAAATCAAAACAATTTGCGTTTGTGAGCGAAAAGTTAAGAAAATTTGTCAAAAAATTACCTCTGTATAATTTTTGAATTATGGTTTTATATGAAATATTGAGAACAATCTGAGGTGACGAACAATTATATCCATTTACTGTTTTTTATTTTATTTTATTTATATTTAGCTGAAGCTAAATGCTTTATCATTATGATAATAAATGAATGTATTATTTATTAGTTTGTATATTTTAACTTGCCATCAATTCTAGGTAAAAACCCTATGGCAAAGAGATGCGAATTATACGATGTAATGATTCCAGTATATTACATGTAATGCTAAAAATAGCACGTTTACAAACCTAGCTGGATTATATTCATAAAATGAAATTAAAAAAATAATAATACCACACTGTCGGACCAGTTCCAAAATCTAGTCGAAATATCGTAGAAAAAGGCAACCATAACCCTAATGCTAATAAACATATAATTTGCTCCCAAAAAAAAGTTATTTGGCCTTCCAATCTTTTGATTTTGAGCATACCTGATGAAACGTATTCCAGAAACGCGTCGTGCGCACTAAATTTGATATCTACGTTTTATTTTTTATTTATATATGACCGCTCACTTTCCTGGCTTGGAACAGACACATGAACTTTATAAATAGTATATATTAATTCTCCGTGACGCAGAAAGTTGTCATATGTATGATACTAGTTCCATAAAAGAAAGTCGATTGCCTTATCAATCATTTAAATAAACGTTAGAGAATACCGAAGGGGCAATCAAAAAAGGATAATTCAGAGAAACTGTCAAGATAGGGTGCACAAGACGAAGATAAACAAAGCAAAAAATAAAACAACACAATATGTTTTGGACACCACTAAACACAAAGAAACACATAAGATATGAACTGTCTTACAATATAGTAAAGACGAACCGAACATCATCTGACACAAGGACATAGGAAATTATGGTCAACTTTGAACCTAAATTTAATTAGCATCTCTCGTTATTGGTATTCATGTATTAAGAAAGTAATTGGTCACTTACACTGGGCTAATAAGTAACGACAGTCAACTATATAGCGAAAAGGGAAATTAAGCTTCGGTATAAACATGCATTATTCTTGTCTTAGAGTAAGCTTGTTTACATTATCTCTGAAGCCCCCTTTAAATAACCGAGGGAACTGACCGATGTGAAATCTCTTTGTGAGCCACTGGACGAGCCTGTGATATAAGTAATTTGCACAACCTAAGCTTTTTTTAACCCACTAATTTGTTCCGAAGATGTGCTTTCTAAATACCATAGTAAATTCCTTAAATAATTGTTCATGTAACTAGCATTGAGAATTAGGGCTTCATTGTGAGTGCCGTTAATATATCATAATATGCTAACCTCTCCGGAGTACCTGGTACCATGGCTCCGTGGGTTGGTGATTGTCTCTGGGCCTAGGAGTTCAAAGACAGTAATATCAACTCTGTGCAGAAATAAACATACAATATAATCATATTGCTTTAAGAAACCAGATGCATATTTCTATGTTCAATTTCTTCAGTGGTGCTCGATACCATATGACGCAGGAATAGAGGTTGTAAAACGAACATTTCATTGTGTTAGGTTGCAGCTGCAAAAATATACTCACAAAATCGTAGAAACATAGGAAAAATGGATACCTCTAACACCATTTACATGATCACTCACTTTGCTGACTTTGTGCAGACACTTCAATTAATGGTGGCAGGGTTAAACTAGTTTTATGGACATAATTGATTGATGAGTGCATTTATTTTGTCACATCTTCATCTTATGCAAGGTCTCTTAGTTCATTTCTAAGATACTGCTAAGTGTTCCTCGTCCCACAAGACGTTTTCTTAACGACATGATCGCTGTATCAATATATAAATGACTTAACCTTCTCCTCGTTGTATAATTACATATCAGCCATAATTGGGAAGACAGGGAATTGATGTCTGAACGGGAATAGATTACATTACACCTAAAGACTAAACATAGATGCTGTAGCGACAAGCTGTAATTGAAATACATGAACTAAGTATATTGGCATTGCCCAGTGGATGAGTGAAAATTTTAGGAATGTCAAAATTATATTAAATAACAAAGTACTGTCTGGTAGAAATAGAAACTTATTCCGTTATCTATTTACCTTCAGTTTTCTGTAACGTGTATTTGTTCTTTTCATAGGTTATGTAAGGAATATATCAAATATTTTTCTACGTCCTAATGGATAAAAGAAAACTTTTTTTTTTGACTCCCTTGACTGAATTAGTTGAAGAAGTTAACTTACGTAAATGTTAGATAAAACATGATTGTCCCCTCTCCAGGCGTGGTACAGACACATTCAATACTGAGTGGAGGAGTTCGACTAGCCCTATGTACCCATATCTCGCCACTCAGTGAAATGATGCGGTCACACGAGTGATTTTTGCACATGCGAGTAATATCACGACCATAGCATATAACTTAGTGAACAATGTTGTTGTAGAGAATAGAGACGCCTCCTTTTGACAACTCATTGGTGGTATAACGGTTAGCGTACTTGCTTCGAGTGCGGTAGATCGGGTCCCATTCGGTTCAAACATACGACTATGATATTGGTATTTGTTGCTTCTTTGCCAAGCACGCAGTATTAAGGAGCTAGGTAATTGACAGGTTGGCTCGGGATCAGCTTTGTTCTAGCTTTGCCAAGCCTGATCTGAAAATTATTTATAGTTATCTCATAATAAACTGCTAAAATCAAAAATGATAAGGAAGGCGTTCCTGGATTCTTTAAGGAGGACCTTTATGAACATAAGCAAGTTCAAGAGATTAGGAGTTAAGATCAGTGAGAAACTCATTTTCATGGTTTTTAAATCAGATGACATGGAATGGTATTGGCTGTTATCCGATGTTCTTGTGGCAAGTATAATTTTGATTGGCTAAAAAATTACTTCTAACACTTCATGGAAGCCGTGCTGTGTATTTCATACGGCACAGAAAATCAATAATCACTCTCACCTGTACCATCTACATTGTAGCAGACGACACACATACGGCACATAAAATCAATAATCGCTCTCTGTGATCTTTATCCAAAGATACCCGTATTTATGTTTTTCCTATAATAAGGACATACTTATTAATGTTAGAACATTCAGATAAAAATGTTATCAGTCTCGATTAGATTTTAGTACATTGTTGATTATAGTTGACTTATTATGTCTAACGATGACTTTGTGTACTATCTAGTATTCAAATGATGGTTGAGACAATCGTATCTGTTTAATAGAACTAATATTGTACTACTTTTGCGTCACGCAGTTTAAATATATTAGTTTCAACTTATTGAAGTGCGTGTACAAAGCCAGGAAAGTTCGCGGTCATGTATATGCTCATATTATTCGACGAAGTCGTATACGATCGCTTTTGACCTACTTTTGTAATAATGGACGCTGTTGCCTAGCAATTTTAAAGATGAAAGTATTTTTTGACTTTTTGATTGGAGAATAATACAAATTTGGTAAGAGTTCGGGGAACGGATTTAAAATACTTTCAGTGATATTCCGACTGTGTTTTTTGGGCCGAATATCGGCCCCAGTCCCAATGTAAAAAAGGTTATTGAAATTTTGAACTGTTCCGATAATGCTGAATGTTTTGTTTTTCATTTCATTAACATAAGATAAACAAGATGCTGTTCAACATCTTAAAGATGGGTTTATATTCCGGGTGCGACAGCGATGCGACGGATTTGTGATGTCGTTTTCAACATCGCTATTCCATCACAGCGACAACGCACGTCATCGCTGACCATCGCTAGCGGAAATTTTCGTCGCAAGGATCATCGCTAGCTGTCGCAGCAGAGTTGAAATTATTTTAACTTTCTAGCGATATCGCTACCGTCGCTGAGTAATTGCCATCTGAAATCATTAAAAAATATTATCAAAATCACTAGGCAACACGAACTAAAAACGATAGTTAGCGACGCGACAAAAAAAGCAATGATTTCGCAATAGTATCGCTTCTCCATCGCAACAATGTTATTGCTCGTCGCATCGCTGTCGTACCCGGAGTATAAATCCACCTTAAGAATGGAAGGGGAAATTTTGACCGATCGATAGATTATGGATTGACCTAGACATTACCTGTAGCAATTGTATTTTCTAATTTCTATTACTTAATGTATTTTTGCGCAATAAAAATCTGCATTCCTAGTCAGAAAACAAACCCATTAAGATCTGTTTTGTTTCCGTTTTTATTGCATAATCAAGACTTCATGCAGATGAAATGTTCACATAACATTACAACACGTTATTGATTTCAACTATTAATGCAAAATCGAAGAACTTTGGCATAAGCATCAAACAATAGGAGAGGCCGGTGATGAATTTGTCAGAGTGTAAGACTGCCACTCCCAACATAAACAAATGCCAATTTACACGTTCCAGTCGATTGACTTAAATATCACGTACGGCAACCAATATCTTTGACAAATTTACTCCATAGGGTATTCAATTATATACATACATAGAAATATACCGTTTTTAACCCCATATGTCCTTTCATACGAATGGTTTATCACATAGTAAAATTAAGCTTTTCAAAACAATTGAATCATTAACTTATACCTTCAGTCACGTTATTTGGGAACACTAGACAACGATTCATAATATTCCTGCCACTGTACAACCGATACATAGGTCTGTATTAAGTCTAATTTGCTTTGACGATATTTACATGTCCTTCCATCTTTCAGCATTATATTATACAGACATGCCCTCCATCCAAGAAGGGACCGTCGTGGTCGTGATCGTATGGGGTTGGATTTAAGACTACCCATGCAATCAGTGTCTATCACCGCTAACGTTGTAAGTTCGAATTTCGCTCAGACGAGGTGTACTCGATACAACATTATGTGATAAAGTTTGTCAGTGACTTTTTACAGATCGGTGGTATTCACCGGGTACTCCAGTTTCCTCCACAAATAAAATTGACCGCCAAGATATAACAGATTTATTGTAGATAGTGGCGTTAAATACCATAACCATAGCCCTCCATCCAAGATGGTCATCGTTACTATAATACAGATTACGCTTACAATTTCTATATATTATGTGGGTGGAATGAGCTGAAATTTAAACTGCAACTACATGATAATAATATGCTTAATATATGTTGTTGGGTGTTTTATGAAATTTGTAATTTTAGGATTTTTTTTTATACAAATTTCCGAATTAAGTCTTTTGATTAAAATAATTATCTCACACCATTGTGCCAAAGTTAAGCGGACACTTGTTGGGATGGTACTTGGGTGGTCGTCGTTCAGAAATAGAATCCGAAAATCAATCACTTCCTTCTGTATAAGATGACGGCCGTTACGTAAAATAGATATTTAATTTAAGAAAAAGACAATCTAAGATGTTCGGTCATTAATTAAACGGACAGCTCCTATATCATTTTAACTTACCATATGAATTAAAAAATATAAAATATTAAAAATCGTCCACTCACTTGAATCATGTGTCTTCATATATGTTAGAACAATAAGTTATTTGTACAAAGGTAACACGACGGCTGTCATACATGGAGCAGGAACTGATTACTCTTCCTGAACACCTGAATTTACCCCGGTTTTAGTGAGGTTCCTCTTCTTCAATCTTTTTTTTAAGTGTATGTTTTGTAGATCGTTGTTTGTCTTTTTTTTCCCTTTTTCCTTTGCCCATTGTGTTGTCTCTCCTTCCATTTACGGCTTCTGATTGCCTCCCTTTGATATCTTCGAACTGTTCTTAATAATACAAAGAGTGAAATAGGTTCCCGAATAGCGCTTACAGAAAAGATGACCAGAATTATAATGGGCATAAATTTGTCTTTATCATGTTGATTATGCAATGTTAATAAACACTTCCCGGTCCTTTCCTCATTCATGACATATCACCGAGTCTGTAGCTAGATTAACACGACGGGTGTCACTAGTAGAGCAGGAACTGCTTACCCTTTCGGGGCACCTGAGTTCACCCCCGGTTTTTAGTAGGGTTCGTGTTACTCGATCTTTAGCTTTATGTGTATGTTTTGTAGATCGTTGCTTGTCCTTTTGTACCTTTACTTTTGGCCATTGTGTTGTCTGTTCTTCTGCGATATACGGATTCTGATTACCCGTTTGATATCTTCAAACTCTTTTTAGAGAATACCGAAGGTGCAATCAAAAATTTTGAATGAAAATGTTGGCAACTTCGATGGATAATCTATCATGCACCTAGTTCTAAGACATGTAATAGCGTAATGAGTTAGTTAAACTATGAATTAATTTTTTTCTGCAGGGATTAATATGACCCAGGTCACCTGGTATTGGGCCAGGGTGTCATGCTTTTATTTTAACCGACTTTTGATAGTCATATTAAAGTCGAGCATATACAATTGTATGTACAGGTCAAAATGAGTTAATACAATTAATAAATCGACGTCATTTTAAGATTAAAAATCCTTTATACAAATCTCCGTTAATTAAAATTAGGAGAAAGCTGCATTGTATTCCGTTAGCAAAGATTAAAATACAGTACAGTGCAGTTATATACATTTTAATGTTCTGCAAAATAAAATAGGATTTCGACTTCGGTATTTAAGTGGCTTACAATTGACATAAACTAACGTCTTTACCACGGAAACGTCATAATAAAGATACTGCCGCGTACGTCTGTTTACACGGTAAAATTTAACCATTGGATGTTTTTGATCTCATAAAACTAGTTCTTGAGGTACGCGATGGTCTTATATTCTTTTATATTGTATCTATCAAGTTGCATTTTAACCATTCAATATAGTAGAGTCCTTATGTGCGAGATAATACACACTGAGTAATTGTGACGAATCTCGGGAGTTTCCCAGCATATCCCCAGTTGGCGGAAATTTGAACCTCTCTCAAATTTAATGGGTGGCGGGTTATAATACGGAAATACCATTGAAAATAACGGTTCTCGTGTTTGCAGAGTGTCACCCGCATGCTTACTTGCATGTTAAATACTCTATTTAGGTTTGGAGAAAGAGTATGCGCATTGTGTCCGCTACAAAAGGTCATCTTCTTTCTTTTGTACCTACTAACTTCCAATATATTCTCAATTGTAGTCAAGGTCGTTTCTCGTATTTTCCCAATCCTCCCTCATTTATGTATATTGTTATACATTTCTTGAACTTGTGCTCGTCCCGAATAAGACATTCAGCACTGGACGTTAAGCACCATTCAACAATCAACTAATGTATATTATCAATGATTTGTAATTTTTCCCCCATTTGGTTATTACAACGATAATATCGATTATTACAAACGATAATAAATCAAGTGACAAGCGCGATGCAAATCTTCTATAAACATAATATCGCTGATATGAACTTCTCATCGCATCTCATACCTCAGGCTTTGCCTTCGATGCGATATTGCTATGAGAAATCAATTATCGCAAAACCAATCAACAAGTGTTATACATATGTACAGTCAAGCCTGCCCATCAGGTCACCTCTATGAAACAGTCACTTGTCTTATAAGACCACTTTTTCTTTTTCCCAAAGGTGACTTCTTAATACAGGTTTGACTGTATATATACAAAAATCATTAGAATGTAATCTAAGATTACTTTATCGGAATCTTCATGATTCACACTTTGCTTACGGTAACCCTTTAACATAGCTTTTTACAAAATGGATACATCATAACAAATATATTACGTCACATTCAATTCATCCCCTATTACGATGTAACATCACGATGCTTGCCTACGCAAAAATATATTCCAAATAATTTTCATGTAATATTGTCCATTGCTGTAACATTTGATATTAACATTGTATTAGTATGGATCTGATAATCTAAATTGTATCTTCCGTTTATATCAATCCCGTTCTTTATGTATTGACTTTATGTATTAATCAGAAAATATGATGGATAGAAATAAGTCTCTTTGATCTGAAACAGGAAATACATTATAGTGCTCATTTCACAGTACGAGAACACGGCTGTGGGGACATATTAATGCTTTATAATGTGCAATGTTTGTTAATATGGAATGAAACATGTTTTAATACTTAAATGGTAAGTAATGCGTGTTTATATATATTTTGTATTAATTGTTGACACACTTTAAATGGTGAACAGGTTATATTATTTTTGTTGACACATTTTAAATGGTGAACAGGTTATATTATTTTTGTTGACACATTTTAAATGGTGAACAGGTTATATTATTTTTGTTGACACACTTTAAATGGTGAACAGGTTATATTATTTTTGTTGACACACTTTAAATGGTGAACAGGTTATATTATTTTTGTTGACACATTTTAAATGGTGAACAGGTTATATTATTTTTCTTTTATATAAAATGTAACAATGGATACAAAAATGGACATGAGAGACAATTTAGAAAAATACAGAAAACTGGAACTTTTATTGGCATTTTGCAAAAAGTTCCCGAAAGCTCATGTATTGCTATGTATATTTCTTTGGGGGGAAAGGGTGGGAGGTGGGGGTGGCAAAATCTAGCATTTCTCAGTGTCATAAATGTGAAATAACAAATACCTGTCTTGATGTCACATAACATATTATTCAATGTCATTGAAATTGACCAAAAAATTGACCAAAATATTGACCAAAAACACAAGCAAACTGCGGGTTGGAAATGACAATATTGTTTGTATTAACATTTCATTCCACTAAGTAATTCCAAGTTGATAACTATGGTGGGGGTTGTGGTTATGGTATTTTCAACTTTCAACAATATTTCAGCTATATCGTGGCAGTCAGTTTTGTTGGCGAAGGAAACCGACTAAAAACCACCGACCTATCGCAAGTGACTGTCAAATTCTATCTCGTAATGTTGTCTCGAGTACACATCACCATTTGCGGGATTCAGAATTTTAGTGGTGATAGGCACTGATTGCACGGGCAGTTGTAAGTCTAATTGTCATACGATAACGACGGTCTCTTGATAGCTATGCTGATGCATTTATTCTTCGAACTTGAAAAAGGACACCAAAGATCCATTTAGATCTGATTAAAACATTGATCTACACATCGAAATTGACAGGACAGGCAGGTTCATAATGAAACTTTATGACAAAAGAAATGATTTAAGTTTTTTGTTCTTTGTGAATTTTCATTTATATGTAGCAATATTCCAGTAGCACCAGCATATTTTGGAGTACATATATATCAGTTGATACGATATTCCAGAGCTTATAGTTCCTATCAGGATTACTTTGATACAATCTGATTAAAATCACTGCTCTCACAGTTTCGTTTGTCAGGATCCCAATGCCGTCGTGGTTTCCTCTGACTCATCCGGATTTTAACCAGAGTAATACAACGATCGCAATTAGTGGAACGGGGACTGCTCATTCCGTCGAAGCTCTTGAGCTTTACCCCGGCTATTTATCGGTTTTAAGATGTTCATTTTGTCCAATTACCTGTCTCCGTGTTCTTTGTTCCTTATAATGCTCGCTACGATTTCCACGAAAAAACAATGTTCGGTTTGTCTTTACTCCCATTGGTTTTGTGCGGGATTCATGTTTTATTTATTTGCACTCATTGACATAATTATACTGGTGTCCAATGCGATTCCCGTATCAGATGACGCTCATGTCGTTTACATGACGGGTGCCACAAGTGTAACAGGAACTATTTACATGTGGTCAAGCCGGCTTGTGATGAGATTGGTGTTGCCCAAGCTTGAGTTGTCTATGTGGTGTCTTCTGGACCATTGTTTGTCATATTGACCATTGAAATCTGTCCCTTGGTTTATGGTCTCTGATCACCCCGTGATATTTTCAAACTGTTCTTGGAGATACCCTCGTTTCTTCTCTTTTCAGTACATCTTAGCATTTGGTTTTGACATTTGAGGATCAACTCAACATATGTACATTTTCGGGATAAAAACTCCTTGGATTAGCTGAAAGACAGATCAGAAGAGCTCACCATAGGCTCGCTGTCTAAATCTTGCTTTCCCCAACTATCTTCCTATATCATGCTTTATTTGTAATTTGAATATAACTGAAATACTGGTCACCTGACATTAAACAACATTCCATCAATTAATGTCTCACGTGACACTATGCAACATTCCATCAATCGATGTATCACATGACATTAAACAACATTCCATCAATTAATGTCTCACGTGACACTATGCAACATTCCATCAATCGATGTATCACATGACATTAAACAACATTCCATCAATTAATGTCTCACGTGACACTATGCAACATTCCATCAATCGATGTATCACATGACATTAAACAACATTCCATCAATCGATGTATCACATGACATTAAACAACATCCAATCAATCAATGTCTCATGTGACATTAAACAACATCAAATCAATCAATGTCTCATGTGACATTAAGCAACATCCAAATCAATAAATGTTTCTTATTTTGCAATGTTAGTAGTTCTAATAGTCAAGGAGCATAATTGAAATCGCTACAATCTTCTATTGACAAGGTATTTTATATATAATATCCATGTCGGTTATATCATTCTGTCTTTCTTGCTGTGATATATCGTAATATTTATTGATCAGGTAAATTATTCGCTAATCCTCGTCACATATTGTTCTGATCTAAAGAGTTATTTTGCTTTCAAAGACTGGGTTATATCATATTTATCATGTATTATTATATAACCTATTAGATATCAAATATAGTGGTTACGACGCGTTACTGGAATAACTTTCATTCATCAATACATATGAGAGAGAATAGGTATTGTACGATGTTGCATTTATTTGACGACCTATGATTGGATAAAATAATTCCTAAAAATAACGATAGAAAGGAGAGCCATATATGGAAATCTAGAGAATAAGATTAATACGCTTTACTTGGCCAGGAGAAAATTCCATTCATAAAAATAACGCGCAGTAACGAAATGATGCAGACGGAAAATTACAGAAGGTCAGTGGGCGGTGCTTAATTTTATGTAGTGACCATTACGTCTTTAGCCTTAGAATTCCATTCATAAAAATAACGATGCAGACGATAGATAAACTTGCAGTTACGAAACGTTGCAGATGAAAAATTACAGAAGGTCAGTAGGCGGTGCTTAATTTTGTGTATTGACCATTACGTCTTTAGCCTTATAACTTCCAAGAAAGTCTGTCAAACATAGTTTGTGGAAAAAACTTAGTTACTGTTTCAAGTTATAGATCAGCAACATCGTACAAAAATGTTATAAGCTCTCGTGACCGACTATGGTTATTTAGACGGTAAGTAAATAGTTAAAGGGTTCGCGCTGGAGCGTTCACCCTTCAACGATTTACTGACCGTCTAAATAAGATAGACGGTCACTAGGGAGCTTATAACTTATATTGTACGATGTTGCATTTGTTTGACGACCTATGATTGGATAAAATCATTCCTAAAAATAACGATGAAGGCAGAGCCAAATATGGAAATCTAGAGAATACGATTAATACGCTTTATTGGCCAGTGGAAAATTCCATTCCTAAAAATAACGATAGAAGCAGACTGTAGTATTGTGTAATCTATTATTGCATAATTTGACCTTGACGCTGTCCGAAATAAAGAAATATTGTAATCGATAACTGAGACGATGTATTTGACCAGGCTCTCTATATATATGTGTGGTTTTTTTTTTGATTTAGCATAATTAAACACAACTGCAAGAAAGATGATGATTTATATTTTCTTCTAAAATAACACAGTAACACAACTCTTCTTGAGACACAATACAGAAGGTCAGTGGGCGGTGCTTAATTTTGTGTATTGACCATTACGTCTTTAGCCTTAGAACTTCCAAGAAAGTCCGTCAAACATAGTTCGTGGAAAAAACTTAGTTACTGTTTCAAGTTATAGATCAGCAACATCGTACCCAGCGCGAACCCTTTAACTATTTGCTCCCGTGACCGACTATGATTATTCAGAAGGTAAGTAAATAGTTGAAGGGTTCGCGCTGGAGCGCTCACCCTTCAACGATTTATTGACCGTCTAAATAACGATAGACGGTCACTAGGGAGCTTATAACTTATAATATAAGATTATTATATTTATAGATGTAAGGAAGTTCGCTGTTTCGAGACTCTGTCGGCTTAAATAAAAGGCTATAAATTAGGTATATGCTGCTTCTCCGCTAAGCACGTGGCATTCATGAATAAGACATGTGATTGATTGTTGTTTAACGCCAAGTAAGCAACACTTCCATATATCATAGCGACAGCAAGTTACACTTCGACGGGGTTAATGATGGTGTGCGCTTTGTACCAGACCAACCTGCTTTGCTGAATTTTTATAATGTCAGTTTACTGAAACAACAGTCCGCGTGCAGACATGCCATCCCACTCGGAAATATTATCCTGATTTCGAACCAACCAGTCTTTACTTTTACTACTAAATGTTGGGAACTTAGAGGCAAACAGCAAATACCTATTGCAAATTCTTGAGTTTTATTCGATCGGTTCTCACACTCACGATCTACCACATAGGAGGTACACATGCTAATACAACTTAACCTCTAAACATGTAAATGTGTTGTAATATAGTGTATTCATGATATTTTATATTGGGGCCGAAACGACTATGTTATTTGGGGCCGGACTGACACGGGGCTTGACCGACTAGGGCCGGAACGACTGGGGCCGGACGGGTATTGGGGTCGCATCGACCTGCTTTCCTAACACAATACACAACCGATGAGGTTTTTGCTTACCAGTGCAAAGTTGTCTAATAATTACTATAAAGGAAACATACTCTTACTTCGAGTTATCAAGGGAAACGACTTAATTGAGTTCGAGATGATGAAATTCAGTTAATTAGAAATTTTATACTAATTGCAATGCATTGAAAGAAAAGTTAAAGATAGAAAATGGCAATCAGAAGCCGTAAATTGAAGGATAGAAAATACCATAGCCAAAAAAAAAGAGACTAACATTGGTCGACAAAACAATACACATAAAACTAAAGATTGAGCAACACGAACACTTCGCTGATGTAAAATATAATACCTAGAGTACCCAAAAATAGGACCTGTACACTAGAAAATAAGTCCACGTATTTCTCAACGTCAGGAAGACAACATTCTGTTAGTAAGGTAAAATGAGTTGAAAAGACCACAATCACCCCAGTTATTCATAAATGAATACAGGGTCTTTCTAATAATGTTGTTCAAACCAGTTAAACTGTGAACACGTACATAACAGAGACAGCCGCGGATGCACAAGCAAGTTTTTTCTGGCTTAAATCGCATAATCTAATCGAGAAATGGGTATTATTAAAAGTCATAAAAATTCATGCTGGTAGTATTAGCTTTCGATTTTAGGGTTTGAGTTATTCCCAGTTTTCCGGTTGTTGACTTATAAGTTTTGCCTTTCCCTTTGGAAGATTGCTCGGTGTTCGGTAATTTTGTTATTACCCTTATTCTCATTATAAATGACTCTTTTGTGACTGAATTGTAGAACAGAAGTAAAAGCGCTGTTCTTTTACTGAAATTTATGTGTAAGTGTAAAATTAGATAGTTCCTCATGTTTATTTATATCCACATCGTTTCGTACTTATCGGTTTTGCTCTTAAATTCGATTTTGAAAAGTATTTAGTTAATCATATTAGAGTATAGTAACAATAAAAACGAAGATTTTAGAGAATTTAGAGAAACTATTGCATTTCTGGAATAACCTTCATCAGGCACTCTCAAAATCAAAAGATTTGAAAGACAAATAATTTAATAGTCTTTTGGAACGTGAAACCCAGAGTGCAAAAAGGGATAGCCAAAATCGGCGATGATCATATGTGCATGAGGAAAGGAAAACCTTAGTTTTGATACATAAAAAAAAAAAAAAAAAAAAAAAAAAAAAAAAAAAAATCTACATTGTACAGGAACTGTAAATTTCATTTATAATAATATCAAAATATTCGCTATCAAGATTAAAATTAATGGTTTTCTCTACTTGTTTTATTTTCAGATGATATATCTACAAACAACTGTCTCTATTAAATTGTTCCATTTACAACACAAAAAGACGGAATGGATATGAAGATATCAAATGATATATAATGGTAGCGCAGAATTAACCACCAATAATTGCCAGACATTAGCAATCATGATGGTCTACCAGGCTAACCAATGATTTATCAAAGAGACATAGAATGGATTTAACTATTAATGACATCCTATCTGAGCTTCATTTTATGTACATTACGTCTGGAATTATTATGCCGATTTTTATTGGTCTCGGATTAATTGGGAACATCATAATTCTTGTTGTACTTTGTGAAAAATCAATGCGTTGTGCTCCAGTTTGTCTTCTTCAGGCTTTGGCCATTCATGATATTTTGAATATGATATATGCGGCCTACGCTGATGTATATCCCGCAGTGACCGCTTATGATAAAGCCAATAATTTTGTAAAATCATTGGGAGATGCCAAAAGGAAACAAGATGAAATATTGTTGTCATCTTTGGACAAATTAAATTACACTTCTCTCTATTATTTTTTACGATTACTCGATACGCATTTGAATCGATCGTCTGCTTCCGTAAATTTTATGATAATAGATCTTCGTAAACAATTAAAAATTGAATCTGAATATACGGAAAATGAACTTGTATTGACGACATCAAAAACTGATTTATTATCTACAACAGAGAAACAAATTATTTCATTTACGAATGACGACCGTAATGATTTCATTATAAGAAGCATTGAACGTTTTATTGGCTATAACATAATATATATTGGCCTCTTATTTGCACTCTGTTTGACTTCCGAACGATGTATTGCAGTTTTGTTTCCTATGAAAGTAGGAAATTGTCTAACAATCAAGCGTACGCGAACACTAATAATTATAATGGTAATTATTTGTCTTCTAGTTCACAGCCCGCAGTTAATAAAAGAAATTATTCTAGTTTATGAATACCCTAAACATTTATTTAATAATGAAACCGGATTGATTCTATCTTTCCGTTCGGAATACGAACGTTTTTATGTTATTTCTAGTTTAATAATATGCGTTTTAATGTTAGTTTTGAATGGTTTGTTGCTATGGAAAATTATATCGTACCGGAAGTCAATCAAGTTATCAAAGCACACAAGGAGAGTCGAAAGGAGCGAAGTGAATGTGTCTCTATTGATAGTAGTATTGATATTTTTCCAACTGCCACATTATATTTTTGTTATAGTGATCTCATTCATTACAAAGGAGATATATTTAGACGATTTCACCACAATAACGCGAGCATCAGTCATTATACGCTTGCTTTATATAATTCAATCTGCTCTTAATTTTGTCATATACTGTCTATTTGCAAAGAGATTCAGAGATTTCATGCATATAAAGTACAGCAAGTTATTGCAAAAATTGTGTAGTAGGAGAACAAAAGATGGTGATGAAAATAAAATATCTACATCAAGAGTGCAGACAAATATGATATCGTTTGCCAACGCTCTAGACGTCAAAGTCGATGTAAGGACTGATAAATCAACGTCTGTTTAAAGTCTTTATTAAATAATTTGTTCAATTTTTCGATATTCATTTTGTAGTTATTTTGTAATAAAAGGAACACTCACTGGTGCATATTGAATGCAATTGATAAAATGTTATATTACATGAATAAGGAAATCAGAGCCCCTGAAAAAAACCACCGACCTGCCCAAAATCAGTGAAGAAATTTATCACATTTATTTGTACAGAGTACATCTCGGCATGGGCGGGATTAGTAATATAAATCAAATTATCACATGATCGCGGCCATAGTTGTGGCAAATTCTTCTGATTCAGTTTCATATTTCACACATATTTTAGCAATTTAACTATACTGTACAGCGGCTGAACGTTTTCTTGTGATTTGGAGTTGACTTTAAAAACACAGGTGGTATGGGTGTTCAACTGGCTAAGGTCGTTGATTTCTGAACACAAGCATATAACGCCACTGACGTGGATTCGAGTGCAGAAACGTCATATGGGTCAAAATATTATAGTTCATGCATAGCCATTCATTATGCACATTGTTTATACTTTGAAATCATTGTGAATCCAATTATATTTCAATTTCTACATGCGGCTACAATGGGATGTATAAATGGGATTTTCTAGTACGAACGTAGAGTATTCAAGTGCTAAGAAATACTGAAATACAGGGACAATCCGAATAAAAAAAACCCAGTACAATCTTAATGTAAACCA
Source organism: Bathymodiolus septemdierum (assembly GCA_963383655.1). Taxonomy (NCBI): domain Eukaryota; kingdom Metazoa; phylum Mollusca; class Bivalvia; order Mytilida; family Modiolidae; genus Bathymodiolus; species Bathymodiolus septemdierum. Next base: position 36,912,909 of record OY726528.1, read on the forward strand.
AAAGAAAAGAAAAGCGCGCTCAGCACTGACGAACTCCCATATAAACCGGAAGTGAGATCAAGTTCTCCGGAAGTGTTGACATCTGGTGGTGTTTGAATGACTCATCGTGAAGCTCTATTTCTTAAAGCAAATACTGCTACGTTATAACTGACATTTTGTTGAAAGTGGCGTTAATCACCATAAACCAATCCATTAAAGCCAATTAAGGTAAACATATGTACAGGTTCATATCAGAGACATATCTGCAATTATATGAGTCACTAGAATGACATATCGATCATCCAATTCATTCATGATGCGGATAATAAAATGCTTTAAATGATAACTTAAGCTTACTGTTCTTCTAACTTAGCGATGATTGAGTAATTTTACGATGAAAAGACATTTTTTGCATTATTTCTACATTTACTCAACTTTCAAAATGTTCACAATGATATTACTATTATTGATCTTATAGGAAATAATATGGATGAAGATGGTTTATTAATGTACAGTTTTATAAGAAAATAGGGAAAATATATATTAATGGGAGGTATTACAAATCCTGTCCTTAGGTCATAATACTGCATTATCATGCATGACATTTACTCGTATGTGAAATAATTATTCAGAAAGTTGCAACTCAAATATAAATACAGTATTCTGATTTGAAAATTATCAACTACATATACACACACATTTGGTACTCCTATTTTGAAGGTCATATATTTACACGCTTCTGAAAATAGCATGATAAACATATTATCACTGTCCTGTTTTTGAAAACAGAATATGTTTTCCGCTAGGTCAATATAATATTATTATATACAATCTGCTGCACAGCATATATTAATGATGAATAAATTCATCGTTTCTCCAGATGCGATATAAGGGACGGTTGTATTCTTGATGGTATGGTAGTGCCTATCACCACTAACGTTGGGAGTTCGAATGCCGCGCAAGCGAGGTGTACTCGATACAGCAATGTGTGATAAAATTTGTCAGTTACTTGCGACAGGTCGGTGGTTTTCTCCGGGTACTTCGGTTTCCTCCACCAATAAAACTGACCGCCACGATATTAACTGAAATATTGTTGAAAGCGGAGTTAATTACCATAAACTTCTAACCCTTTCTTACTATCAAAGATAGATTGTTTGTTGGTAGGTTTTGGATGTTTTGTTCTCTGATCGTTGGTATTTGAATACGCTTATTTTCGTTGCAAGCATAACTAAGTACGCATGTCCTCGTAGTTTTTTTTAATTCTTTTTTTTATGACTACTGGAATACAAAAAACATATAACATACACTTTCATATGACAAATCAATCGTAACTACTCGGCCATTCTCGCTACCCTGCAAATAACCTCGTACGTACATAGTAGAAATTCTTCTTAAATTGTTTGCCGGAAATTAAGTTAAATTAAGCCGCACACAAATATAGTCCACGAAAATCCAATATGGAAGACATATTAAGTAAAATTTAATCATGCAAAACTAATTAAAACTTTAATTGAAATATAGAAAATTGCTTAAAATATAACTTTATCAAACTTTCATGTAACTGACATGGGAAAAGTAGTGCGATTTATACGCCTAAAGCATACGAGGTTATTTGCAGCGTTACCGAGAATGGTCGAGTAGTTACGATTGATGGCAAATATTACAATTAACTGATTCTTGCAAAAAAATGTTTGAATAACACAGACTTTAATCATTCATTTCAAACCAGTAATAAATCAAACCAAGTAGTTCCATTCTGATGTATGCAGTCGTCTGTACAATTGAATTCCAAATTCATTATTTTATTTCCAATTATTATCCATGAGGTATGTCAGACCGCACTATGAGTTTGGCGGTAATACATTCTTTCGGAATTCCCCGGGAGTATTGATATTACCAGAAGGTTTGTAATGGGCGACAACGACATATTTATTTTGACCCCTAACTTTTGAAATGCCAACTCCTATCTCTGTTGAAGATTTCCATATCATCTGTGTAAAGTTCATAGATTCTGAAAAACATAAAATTAAAAAGAAAAACAAAAATAGATATTGTTTTATCGAAAACCGATTTTTCTCGTTGTTTTACCGAATTAAAATTACTGGGGTATTTAAAACAGAGACTACAAAACATCTGAAGTTGTTTCTTATTAAGTTGGCAGCGTAGTTTTCTTATTAACACATTGAGTGTCTATACAGCAAATGAATAGTTCCAAATTACAGTGTATCAACGTTTGTCATGACATACAATATGAAGGTTATTGTCGACAAAGTCAGACATGGACTGACAGTTATTTGTCCACTACAGGGCATCAATGTTAAACTATTTTGGGTAGTCTTGAAAATACCCTAAAACCCACAATGAAAAATAAAATAGAAGTATTCGGATAGGATTATGGGTGTATAAACCAGCTTTCATAATTATGTCAGAATTCAATAGGAAACGACCGACCTTCCGCATGTATCTAACAAACATATACGTTACATCAGGTGTATCTCGACCTAAGCAGGAATTTATACGCTTAGTTATAGATATATGATTGTTATTTAGCGCAACAACGTTTTATATCCTGGTTGTGGACGATGTTCGGTTCGTGTTTATTCCCAATTGTTTTGTCGAGGGTTCATGTTTTATTAATGTAATTTGTATTTATTTAGGCATACTGGTGTCCAACACGATTGTCATATCAGATGAGGTTTGCGTCATTTTACAGTAACACGATGGATGTCACAAGTGGAACAGGAACCCCAAGCCCTTCCAGAGCACCTGAATTTACATCGTTTGAGTGGGATTTGTGTTTCTCAATCTTTCGTTTCCTGTGTAATATTTGTTGACCATGGCTTGTCTTTTAGTCTTTTTTCTTTTGGCTATTGTATTGTCAGTGTCTGAAATTTTTCGTTTATGGCTTCTGATTACAATTTGGTTTCTTCAAACCTTTATTTAAGCTTTTAAGGAAATGTATGAACATCCTGTCGGATTTTGGAATTGAAGTGAATCACGATCCTATAGTATACAATCGGATTCACACGATGCTTAAAGGGTGAAGTTTGCATAGTTATCAATTCAGCTTCAATTTAATGGCTCATTTAGTTATGCCGGGGGACTTTAACGAGATAGATATGACAAAAAGCCTGTATTTATCAATTTTTCACCTTTTTGCTTTATCTGATGTACTGCTTATCTCTACATTCGAGTTATCGATTGACCACTTCAAAAAGCTTAAAGTAAACATGTTACTGGTTTAGATTGTTTTTAGTCTGTTTAAGTTAATATTTATTTTACTAATTAACAGGGTGAACAAACTATTGAAGGCAATTCCTGATCCACTACTGGCCCAATAGTGTTATATATATAAAAGATTTGGTGATGAGTAATATTGGGAGAAAGACTAGATTTGTCTAAGACAAGTGGAACATAACCGTGGCCATCTGTGAAACAGACATTCCATAACGATTAACCAAGTCATGATGGCGACCATAAAACGTTTTATATTATTACTTCTTACGACTATAGTATGTGGATTCACTAAGACTGCATTACATATATGTAAATTTGATCTAAGACATGTGGGTTGCATTCTGTGTCTTTCCCCACTAAAGTGATGGGGGTCACCCTTTCCCCTTTGTAAGGTGTACTCGATATAGCTGAAATACTGTGGAAAGGGGCATTAAATGTTTATATTCTTCATAATAAGATATATGGGCCCGGGTGCCTCAATGAGTTAGGTAGTTGTAGGGCCCGGGTACCTCAATGAGTTAGATAGTTGGATTACCTAACAACTCATACAAGCCTATCACTAATACGGCGTGGGTTCGCGCCCGGCTTTGTAAATTACAAAAAAGGTGCACTCGCTCGACTCGCAGCCGCAAGTGATAAAGTTTACCAGTTGCTTGCCCATGGTCGGTGGTTCTCTCTGGGTACTTCGGTTTCTTCCACCAATAAATTGGTCGCCATGATATAGCTGAAATATTGCTGAAAGTGGCGTTAAAACACCAAAAATCAATCAAATCAAATCATAATAAGATATGACGTTACTTTGTAGATCTAACATGAAACTTACAATGTTATATTTTACTTCAAGTTACCTTTGCTCCACTGCGGGCGCATATGATTATAGTCGTTTATTTCTTTGTACCATAATTCTGCAACACCACTTCCGGTTGGTCTTGATCCGTTCGTTTCAACAAAACAAATGTTTTCGCCTCTACCTTAGATATATAGAATACAAAAATCATAGATTTCAATTGTTCATTTTTTGGAACATAGTGCGCTTATGTTCACGCAATCTGTAGTTTAGCTTAAAAAATTTTTTTATTTGCTAAATATAACAAATAGGGATCGTACACAAGTTTTTCGAACTTATGAAGTCTCGCAATCTGTAGTTGAGCAGGCACTGTTGACCCTTCCAGAGCACCCGAGTCCACCCCAGTTAGAGTGTAGATATTGTTCTAATATCTTTAGCTTTCTGTGTAGTATGTTGTTGACCAATGCTTGTCTTTTCCTCTCTTTCCTTATGGACATTGTATTGTCTGTCATACTTGTCAACTTGCTGAAGGAGGTCAATATTTTGTGGAGGTTGGTAGAAATCTGTCTTCTTCTGATTACCTCTTTTCGTCCCTTTTCCTATGGACATTGTATTGTCTGTCATACTTGTCAACTTGCTGAAGGAGGTCAATATTTTGTAGAGGTTGGTAGAAATCTGTCATCTTCTGATTACCTCTTTTCGTCCCTTTTCCTATGGACATTGTATTGTCTGTCATACTTGTCAACTTGCTGAAGGAGGTCAATATTTTGTAGAGGTTGGTAGAAGTCTGTCATCTTCTGATTACCTCTTTTCGTCCCTTTTCCTATGGACATTGTATTGTCTGTCATACTTGTCAACTTGCTGAAGGAGGTCAATATTTTGTGGAGGTTGGTAGAAATCTGTCTTTTTCTGATTACCTCTTTTCGTCCCTTTTCCTGTGGACATTGTATTGTCTGTCATACTTGTCAACTTGCTGAAGGAGGTCAATATTTTGTAGAGGTTGATAGAAGTCTGTCATCTTCTGATTACCTCTTTCGGTATCTTTTCTTACCATTAGAAAGTACGTTGTTACTTGAACAACATTCGATCTCTTGAATATGACATTTGTTCTGTAAAGAGTTTGTTTTTTATTGGTTTTGTATTAAAGCTATACGAATACAATAAAAATGAAATAGAGCAATACTCAAAGTATACCTGGTAGCTCACTGAACTGAACGTATCCTTTGTCTGCAATGATGTCAGCCCACATCTGTGTGTCTCTGGTGAGTTCTTCGGAATATCTCAGCTGTTTACTGCCATGAGTTGCTCTAAGGGTATTATGAGATTTCAACAATTCATCTCGAAATTCTGAACATACTGGAAATAATAATGTAAACAGTAAGAGTCGAGAATATGACCAATGAAGTTGCAACTAAACAAATCATTCGTCTTGCAACTGTCAAACTCAAGAAATTTAGAACGACCTGTCTTTGGACAGGCGCAAAAAAGCAGTGGGATTTCAACCCCAAAATGATATCGATAATAGTCATATCATCTCGGAAAATAAATATGAAATCGCATAAATGATATAAACAAAATACATATAGCTTGCACATATATCACAAATTTAAAGACACCAATCATATCCAAGAAAATATCTGCATAATACCACTAACAATACAAACGTAGGATTATTGAACGTTCAGAGTATAAAAAAAAACAAAAATTTCCAATTTAGTGCATATGTCACGAGTGTGTACGTTCATAGTCACACGACTGGTTTGGTGGTGGTTACAATATTTCAGTTATATCATAACGGTCAGCTTTATTGGTGGAGGAAACCGAGAAAACTACCGACATGTCGCAAGTCACTGACAAACTTCATAACATAATATTGTATCAAGTACACCTCGCCCGAGTAGGATTCGAACTCACAAACGTTAATGGTGATGGGAACTGATTACACATGTAGGTGTAAATCCAACTACCGAACGACAACGATGGTCCCTCAAAGGATTGGAAGGCCAACTAACTTGGTAGCAAGTAAACAAAGGGACCTTATCTGAGGATTCAAAGTCTATGGTTACCTATGCCTGAACGACCTTGACCTTTGTATTAAAAACTGCATTATGTAGGTACTGTAAATTTCATATATAAATATATCCTTTAAACTATGACATTGTCGTAGCATAATTAGGAGGGGTCCGTTGTTGAAATTGTGATTAAACTAATCATATGATTAGCCCTAATTACATAATTAATTCCTAATCCTATACTTAGCTAATGCAATGATTAAATTGTGTTCCTGAACTCTTATTTAATCAATGTATTAACTATTCATATGTAATCATTGAATTAACTAATTATGTGATTAGGAATGCATCATGTAATTGGGGCCAATCATATGATTAGCTTAATCACAAGTTCAACAACGGACCCCTGATTACTTTAACATAAAATATAGAATGTGGGTTTTTTGTAGACCATTATTATAAGGATTAAAATATAGATATTTTATTTGATTTAATATCAAATAGTTATAAAAAGCATAAGACATTGATATAATATACAGTCTAACCTGCTTTAGTGACCACCTTTATTAAGCAATAACTTGTAATATGTGACCTTAATTTTAAATTCCCTTTACATTGCATTTCATATTAATTAAGCCTGTATTTAATTAAGCCTGTATTTAGTGACCACAAGTCTTATGCGACCCTATTTCAATGGTTCCTTGAAAGGTCACATAAGAAAGGCTCGACTGTATAAACATGCGACTATGAGAGGTGATTGTTCCTTGTGTGGAATTGACGGCGATCATTGTTTAAACTTTTTTTTCATAACTACAATATTCAAATATGAGCCAAGATAAACTTAGTTCAGCAATTATCTAAAAATAAGACTTGATTACTGTTGATATGGCATAGCCTTTGTGAATAAGATTTTCCATACAATATATATTGTATATAGTTTCTCCGTTACTTAGTAATATTCCAACAGGGTTATCTGAACGAGAAATACCCTTTATAATTATATGCATGGTAGTTGCTGATGAATATTATTCAAGAAACGCGTATTGTACGCTTAATTAGATATCTGTATTGTGCATAGACATTCTTTATTACGGTAATACAATTAAGCAAATGTTCAATAGTTCATGAAAGCGATGTAATATAATCCTGTAAATACTAGATCACATTAATCATTACGGACACGGGCAAGACAAACTAGCTGATAATAAACACTGGTATATACTCCATGGAATGGTGATTTGGACAGAACAGACCTATACCTCCACCACTCCATCCCAGCCTTCTAAAAAGCACCCAAACAAAACAAACCATTAAAGGCCAAAAAAACAAATAGAAAAAAAAAAGAAAAAGTACAATTATGTAAATAACTTGTGTGCATTCTTTATGTTAAGAGAGAGATTTAATTCTCATTTTACAAGAAAAATAGCAGTAGCTAGCATTAGTTAAACGTTGGCTCTTTAGTGTAAACATGTTTACCATATAAAAGATGTAAAATAAAATCAGGATTGGTGACAGTATCGTTGAGGAATATTTATGTCGAATGAACTAAATAGTTTATGTTTTGAAGAATCGTTTAAATGTGAACAATAATCTGTCAATCATTGAGATACGCATAAAAATAAATCACCAATTAGAGTAGGGCAATTGTTCCATTGGAATTGCTACACTCTGACTAAAACAACAGCTTTTTTAAGACAAGCATACATTTTGCAATGTAAATAGGTGATGACATGAGTCATGTCCTCGCTAGACCAATTACAGTATTCTACTGAAACGATTTGTCCTCGTTACAGCAGATGCGATCACAACCAAACACACGGAATGAACATTTGAATAACAGTATATCTCTATATAGATGAAGAGAATAAAACTGTCAAGCCAGAGGGCGACTAAAAGGAATTCATAAAGAATTCCAACAGAAGTTATAGTACTACAAAAATAGTGATGAAGTGACTGTTGTTTTGCGTCAGATGAGCAATTTATCAGTTATATCATGCCGAGAACAAGTTACATTTCAATGAGATGATGATAAAATAAACATACTTCCCTTGGATGAAGGTGTTAGGGTAGATTAACACACGAGGGAAAAAATTATCATCCGAGACGAAGTCGAGGGTGATAATTTTTTCACAGAGTGTGTTAATCACCCTAACACCTTCATCCAAGGGCACTATGTTTTTTTTATTATACTGAATGCCTAATGATTCAAGTGTGCATTATGTTATTAGAAGCACAATTGCTAACAAAATAAAAAGTCATAAATTAAGATAGTTTACTTACATTAACAACAACAAAACATCAAATAGCAACAAATTTAACAAGATAATAACATAATGTTTATAACAATTAATGTAAAATGTTAATCGTATATTTTGATAAATATGTTTGCTTCTATATTCTGACTATTGCATAAATAATTTTCAAGGTAGGCTATAATTGTTTAATCATTTTTCAATATTATTATTTAAATGCATGTCTTAAAATTTTGAATTTTTGAAGCTTTTTGAAAATTTTATCATTTTGTAAATTTTTGAAAACTTACGAAAATTTTGAATTTTTTTGAAATTTCTGGAAAATTTTGAACTTTAATAAAACAATTTTTTTTTTTTTTAATTTTAGAATTTTGAAAATCGGTAAACCTCGGGGTGTTAATTTTTCTGGATCGGCAAACTTCTGGCTCAGCGGGTGTTAATTTTAGGCATTAACATCCGTTGCTAATATTATCACATGTTGCTAGGGATGGGCGGGGCTTATGAAAGGTTAGTGAAAATTAACAAATGCCGCTTGTCCAATGAAATGAATAGATAATGTAAGAAATTTGTATAAAGTATAATAATGGCGATTATGTCAGATGTGTACATAATTAACAGGCTGAGTTGGGTCTTCATAGAGCAGCTAGCTCATTGATAAACAGTTGTTGTTCCATTTCGACACATTATCTTAGTTCTGAACTAACCCGTCTTTGCACCTACTCGTGAATGCTGTGTGCTGATCTGGGAAGCAACAAATACCAATTTAATATTCCTTGGTGTGACCCGACTGGAATTCGAATCCGCCATTTGCCAAATTGGGATAAGCAGGCTAATTATTACACCACATTGTGTCTGACTACAAAATCAATCAACGTCTCTGTATTTATACAGTTGTTTGATACACTAGATAAGAGTCTGTATTTATACAGTTGTTTGATACACTAGATAAGAGTCTGTATTTATACAGTTGTTTGATACACTAGGTAAGAGTCTGTATTTATACAGTTGTTTGATACACTAGGTAAGAGTCTGTATTTATACAGTTGTTTGATACACTAGATAAGAGTCTGTATTTATACAGTTGTTTGATACACTAGGTAAGAGTCTGTATTTATACAGTTGTTTGATACACTAGGTAAGAGTCTGTATTTATACAGTTGTTTGATACACTAGGTAAGAGTCTGTATTTATACAGTTGTTTGATACACTAGGTAAGAGTCTGTATTTATACAGTTGTTTGATACACTAGGTAAGAGTCTGTATTTATACAGTTGTTTGATACACTAGGTAAGAGTCTGTATTTATACAGTTGTTTGATACACTAGGTAAGAGTCTGTATTTATACAGTTGTTTGATACACTAGGTAAGAGTCTGTATTTATACAGTTGTTTGATACACTAGGTAAGAGTCTGTATTCATACAGTTGTTTGATACACTAGGTAAGAGTCTGTATTTATACAGTTGTTTGATACACTAGGTAAGAGTCTGTATTTATACAGTTGTTTGATACACTAGGTAAGAGTCTGTATTTATACAGTTGTTTGATACACTAGGTAAGAGTCTGTATTTATACAGTTGTTTGATACACTAGGTAAGAGTCTGTATTTATACAGTTGTTTGATACACTAGGTAAGAGTCTGTATTTATACAGTTGTTTGATACACTAGGTAAGAGTCTGTATTTATACAGTTGTTTGATACACTAAGTAAGAGTCTGTATTTATACAGTTGTTTGATACAATAGGTAAGAGTCTGTATTTATACAGTTGTTTGATACAATAGGTAAGAGTCTGTATTTATACAGTTGTTTGATACAATAGGTAAGAGTCTGTATTTATACAGTTGTTTGATACACTAGATAAGAGTCTGTATTTATACAGTTGTTTGATACACTAGGTAAGAGTCTGTATTTATACAGTTGTTTGATACACTAGGTAAGAGTCTGTATTTATACAGTTGTTTGATACAATAGGTAAGAGTCTGTATTTATACAGTTGTTTGATACACTAGGTAAGAGTCTGTATTTATACAGTTGTTTGATACACTAGGTAAGAGTCTGTATTTATACAGTTGTTTGATACACTAGGTAAGAGTCTGTATTTATACAGTTGTTTGATACAATAGGTAAGAGTCTGTATTTATACAGTTGTTTGATACAATAGGTAAGAGTCTGTATTTATACAGTTGTTTGATACACTAGGTAAGAGTCTGTATTTATACAGTTGTTTGATACACTAGGTAAGAGTCTGTATTTATACAGTTGTTTGATACACTAGGTAAGAGTCTGTATTTATACAGTTGTTTGATACACTAAGTAAGAGTCTGTATTTATACAGTTGTTTGATACACTAGGTAAGAGTCTGTATTTATACAGTTGTTTGATACAATAGGTAAGAGTCTGTATTTATACAGTTGTTTGATACACTAGGTAAGAGTCTGTATTTATACAGTTGTTTGATACACTAGGTAAGAGTCTGTATTTATACAGTTGTTTGATACAATAGGTAAGAGTCTGTATTTATACAGTTGTTTGATACAATAGGTAAGAGTCTGTATTTATACAGTTGTTTGATACAATAGGTAAGAGTCTGTATTTATACAGTTGTTTGATACACTAGGTAAGAGTCTGTATTTATACAGTTGTTTGATACACTAGGTAAGAGTCTGTATTTATACAGTTGTTTGATACAATAGGTAAGAGTCTGTATTTATACAGTTGTTTGATACACTAGGTAAGAGTCTGTATTTATACAGTTGTTTGATACACTAGGTAAGAGTCTGTATTTATACAGTTGTTTGATACAATAGGTAAGAGTCTGTATTTATACAGTTGTTTGATACACTAGGTAAGAGTCTGTATTTACACAGTTGTTTGATACAATAGGTAAGAGTCTGTATTTATACAGTTGTTTGATACAATAGGTAAGAGTCTGTATTTATACAGTTGTTTGATACAATAGGTAAGAGTCTGTATTTATACAGTTGTTTGATACACTAGGTAAGAGTCTGTATTTATACAGTTGTTTGATACACTAGGTAAGAGTCTGTATTTATACAGTTGTTTGATACACTAGGTAAGAGTCTGTATTCATACAGTTGTTTGATACACTAGGTAAGAGTCTGTATTCATACAGTTGTTTGATACACTAGGTAAGAGTCTGTATTTATACAGTTGGTTGATACACTAGGTAAGAGTCTGTATTTATACAGTTGTTTGATACACTAGGTAAGAGTCTGTATTTATACAGTTGTTTGATACACTAGGTAAGAGTCTGTATTTATACAGTTGGTTGATACACTAGGTAAGAGTCTGTATTTATACAGTTGTTTGATACACTAGGTAAGAGTCTGTATTTATACAGTTGTTTGATACACTAAGTAAGAGGAGCAACCATTGTATTCGTAACATATTCACTGGAGACAGGCAAAAACGAAATCGATGTTTTAAGTCAGATTATCAATTTTTCAGCTATATCATGACGAAAATAAGCTTCATTTCAATGAGCAGACGATGATGTCCGCTTTATGCTATACCAAAATCAATTTTAGTGGGGTTCGTGTTACTCGATCTTTAGCTTTATATGTATGTTTTGTAGATCGTTGTTTGTCCTTTTGTACTTTTTCTTTTGGCCATTGTGTTCTTCCATTGTATTCTTCGATATACGAATTCTGATTACCTCCCTTTTGTATCTTCAAACTCTTCTTGATACACTAGTTAAGACAATCAACAATTTTATTAGTAGCATATTTCTGGAGACTGAAAAACAGGCAAAACAAAATCGATGATTTTTCTTTTAGTATGTGTTAATTTTGTAAGCTAATACCTTGTGGGAATCTGATATTATGGCGGTGTGACATTTATAAGATTAAATGGTGCGACCATGTCTATTAACAAGATCTGCTACAGTAAAAAGCTGGATTTGAACAGATTTGAGAAGACAATTTAATCTTTTTAAACATCAATATCATGTTTACGCCAGAGAAGAAAGAGGATGCAATAAAAACGAAGGATTTACTTAATTTACAATAATTTTATTATAGATTTGATTTTACATGAAGTTATTCTCAAAGCTTGTTATTGTCATTTTCACAACAAAATTCACATTTCTGATACAAATGATTTTAATGCAAATATCAATACAAACTAATTTTCTGCCCGACTTTTAAAACAAATGGACAAGAATAGTTTGAAGATACCAAAGGGGTAATCAGAGTCTGTATATCGAAGAAGAACAGACAATACAACGGTCAAAAAAACAAGTACAAAAGGACAAACAACGATCTACAAAACATGCACAAAAAACTAAAGATCGAGTAACACGAACCCCACTAAAAACCGGGGATGAACCCATGTGCTCCGGAAGGGTAAGTAGTTCCTACTCCACTAGTGACACTCGTCGTGTTAATAAATGTGTCAAATCAGATTTGCTTACAACTTTTCCCTGGCGGATACGGATCTACAGGGACGGATTTAATATACAATTATGGCCTTCATGAGAAGTTAATATCCATAATTATTAAATTGAGAAAGGGTTATTTTCACGAGGTTCGAAGGACCGAGGGATGATAACCCTTTCCAGATTTAATAAATATGGATATTAACTTCTCATGAAGGACATAACTGTATTATTATACTGAACTAATATGAGAAAAATAACTAGTTATTGGTTCGACGTGCTGAGGGAAATAACTAGTTATTGGTTCGACGTGCTGAGGGAAATAACTAGTTATTGGTTCGACGTGCTGAGGGAAATAACTAGTTATTGGTTCGATGTGCTGAGGGAAATAACTAGTTATTGGTTCGATGTGCTGAGGGAAATAACTAGTTATTGGTTCGATGTGCAAAAGCGTTGTTCAGTCTGCAGGATTTTTTTTTCTGTTTAGTGTTTTGTAAATCATTGCTTGTCCTCTTTCCATTATACATTGTATTGTCTGTTCTTCGATTAACGGCTTCTGATTACCCCTTTGGAGTTTGGTATAGTCAAACGTTTCTTAATATATATTTTATTCTGCTGTTTGGACAATAAGTCCCAGAGAGCATCATCCGCTCAGTAGTCAGTGCTTCTGTACTGTCGTGGTTTATTGGATATATCTATTTTTGAAATTTACAGTTCCTAAATATTAATGTTTACTGAACTCAGGCATAGGTACACTTCCCTGATTTTGGCTATTATGTGTATGCCCTTTAGTTTGATTGCTCCAAAAGACTTAAATTATTTGGCTTTCCGATCATTTGACTTTGTGAGTACCTAATGAGGGTGTTTCTAGCAACGCGACATGCGCACTAAATGTCTTCGTTTTAGATTAAAATAATAATTTGTTGTCTCTTTTATCGGACCAATATCCGTTTGTTTTTGTTTTTTGTTTTTGTTTTTGATTTTGTTTTTGCTTAAAGCCAGAATTATATGAACTAGATCTAGGTATATGTATATTTTAACCATAATGCGCACTATGACATTTTGAATCAGATATATGATTGATTTGATTTGATTTTTTTGTGCTTAACGCCACTTTCAGCAATATTTCAGCTATATCATGGCGACCAGTTTATGTGGTGGAAGAAGCCGGAGTACCTGGAGAGAACCGCCGACCATGAGCAAGCAACGGGTAAACGTTATCACTTGTGGCTGCGAGTCGAGTGCACCCTTTTTGAAATTTATAAATCCGGGCGCGAACCCACGCCGTATTGGTGATAGGCTTGTATGAGTTGTTAGGTCATCCAACAGTGTATTTGTACAGACAGCAATACTACTATCATCTATATTATATTCCGTCTCAATCACTTTCGATATCATATACTTCTGATGATTGCCTCTATTACATGGTACAAATATCGATTGTATGATAATACAAACAATACGTGACTATGTACACAGTGGAGCAATCAAAGCCAGATGTCATGGTATTTCAGACTCAATTTTCAATACACATTAGCCATAAACATTGCATCTTACGCCATGCTGTCTTTGGTATCATATTCTGATTACAGATTCATTATATCCGAAATCCATTCCTGCAATTTAAATGTCTAAATGTATAGCAGTAGTGATTTCATTAAGTCAACAGCAGAACGTGATTTAATTCCAATTGTATTGTATACAGTTCTAACAGACCGTTTCTACTTCCAATCAGACGCATATGAGACATTGTGGGATGATTCTCTTTGTGTTGGAAATTATATTTCAAGACTTTATTATCAGAGAAGTTTGACGACTAAAAGTGCAGCAGTACTTACGAAGTTTCGAGTACGATTTTCTGGACATATAAAAAAAACCCAATCAAAACACTTATTACACTATATACAAACTTCCGATTGGACGATTTTTTTTTTTTTTTTTTCATATTTTTTTAAATTTTCATTATTATATTTTTTTTTGAGTTTTTTTTTTGTGAGGCATGTGTTGTTCGAGGGCTTGTTCTATTATTTTCTTTCAGATTTATCTTTGCACTGTATTGTATCTTTTTGTTTCCGGATCGCCCCTTTAGGCCAACACTACTTGAAGATCAGCCCGTTGAGCGTGTGTAGTTCGCGTCTCGAAACATTCAATTAAATAGAATATAGGTTGACATTATCTTCCATTCAAAGAAAGACATTTGTCCCTTAAAATCAAAGTTTCCAAGTTATAGTAAAACTCGATTAAAATTAATACCCAAATGTAAAAGGAATTGAACTTTCTGTCTCAATTCATTTTCTCATGACGCAAAAACAATATCAGCTAAAATTCACAATTTACATTTTTTTTCTCAAAATCTCTACAGTTCTCTTAATTTAAGTTAATATCATATATTCTAAAATATTTTACGAAATACGTTAGTGTTGTACTCGTTCTTGATCCTATTAAATAAAAACGTAAATATCAACGCGTGACTGGAATAACCGTCATCAGGTACGCTCATTAGTCAAAAGATTGTAACGTCAAGTAATTTAAAAGTTCTTAGACTAAAATTCTCCAAAAAACACAATCATCATATGCTTATTTTCTTGAATTTTTTAAAATTTGACTGGAAATATTTTTTTTTAACTTTTGGGGTTTAAATGAACCTTATCATAACACAGTCCTTCATAAGAACAATTCAAGTCATAACGATCGGAATGCCAAATTATTTAAAAGTTTTTGGGAGCAATTTCTCAAAAACCTCAAAATATGAGTTTGCTCTTGCAATTTTTACAATTTTGACCTGAAAAAGGAACATATTTATTTTAATTATCACAATACTCTCGTTGATGGAGACCAATTCCATCAAGATGACTGCTTTTTGTTCCTCACCCCCGGTTTTTAATGGGGTTCGTGTTACTCGATCTTTAGTTTTATATGTATGTTTTGTAGATCGTTGTTTGTCCTTGTGTACTTTTTTTTTGGCCATTGTGTTGTCTGTTCTTCTTCGATATACAAATTCTGATTATCCCTTTGGTATCTTCAAACTCTTCTTAATTTATGCTGGTACGTTTACAGACGATCACATGTATATCTAATTGTATCATAATAAATGTTATTGATATAATTATTTAGTAGAGAATCTGGCAGCAGGAGACAGGTGTTGTGTGAGCATCAAGGTAAACAAATTATAAAGTGTTTAGTAAACACCAAGATGTTCTACTTGCCGTGAACACAGTAACAACTTAATATAACCTAAATATTTATTGTGTTTACTGGACGTGCACAATGTAACATGGTGTCAAACGAACAGATGAAGGGAGGTAATTAACAAAGCTACAAGAAAAGTTTGAAGATACCAAAGGAGTAATCACAAGACATAAATAGAAAAAAGGACATACAATACTAAAAACCGAAGGTGAACACAGATGCTCCGGAAGAGTACACAGTTCCTGCTCTACTAGTAAAATATTTCAGTGAAATTAGAAACAAGACAGAAAATATGAAATATAAATTATCTTTTACTACAGTTACGGTAATGAATTGAAAAACCAAAAATACGTCGACGAAACAGTTTCAAAATCATAGAAGCAAAGACAAAATCGATAGCCTAACGCACATATACATGACCGTTCACTCTTCTGGCTTGGTATAGGCACTTCGATAACAAGTGGCAGGGCTAAATAGTTTTATGGGCCCGAATATCTCCTGTTAAAGAAATCGTGCGGTCATTCACGCGTTATCAGAATAAAATGGACACTTATGTTGAAATCATTAAACGATGAATACCACTTCTGAAAAAAGGGTTCTTACATATACAATATGTTGCATGATGTTTTGAATCTTAAGCTCTTGTTAATGATAATTTTTAAAACGTCGTGATCCTCTTTGTTATTTACCACTAAAAATTGAATCTATAGGATGTTTAACGTCACTTTCAACAATATTTCAGTTATATCGTGGCGGTCAGTTTTATTGATGGAGGAAACCGGAGAACCCGGAGAAAACCACCACCCTGTCACAAGTAACTGACAAACTTTATCACATAATGTTGTATCGAGTACACCTCGTCATGAGCGGGATTCGATCTCACAACTTTAGTGGTGATAGGCACTGATTGCACAGGCAGTTGTAAATCCAACTATCATACGATCATGGCCACGACGGCCCCTAAATCTATAACAGCTTTCCTATGTTAAATGATTTAATGTATAATATTGGTTCTCGTCCATTCAATTTAGTGGGATGTTCTTGTCATTTTTCCTCACTGATTGTTATTTTTTTTTTATTTAGTAGACAGATATAACAATAAATAAATTTATCATTGTAACAGTCAATAACAATCTGTGATATTTTTGTAATTTAAATGGAAATTTAAAAAGAAATTTGACGGGCTTTTTATTTATGTTTCCATATTTCACTGGAAAGTTCACACCAAAATGATGTTTTATCACCCTTTTATGCTAAACATCGCACAACAGTTGGTAATATCTTACCTTTTCAATATTTTGGCACCGTTTAAGCGCAACCCACGAATGAGAGGAACATTACAGCTATTCGAAATATTAAAATTAAGGTTTAATTAAGAAATAAATTATGGAAGCCAGAATGTGTTTTGAGTTTTTTAACATGGGTTGGCGGATATTAGTATTTTATCCCGAGCCAGAGGCGAGTGATAAAATTTACTAATATCCGCCAACCCATGTTAAAACTCAAAACACATTCTGGCTTCCATAAATTATTTCGATTCTGATATGTCTAAGAGTACAAATACTTTGATTGGAAGATGGTTATTTATATGTCGCACACAATTTATGCTGCCAAATTCGAGCAGACGATAATTCATCAACATGTACATTTACGACGGAAAATTCAGTCACATGCACCGGCGCATGTGCTAATGAGATTATACCCAATCGACAAATCGCTCGTTTGTTTACAAAGAGAAAGAAGGACGTTATGTTATAATTTATATTTTATCAACGGTAAGCTTATATAACATTTACTGGTTTAAAATATGTCAAGTTTTGAAGTTTTGCTTTGCTTTGTTGTGCTTAGTTATGTTTTGTTATTGCTTTGCTGTTATTTTTATTTTTTTTGTTTTTTTTTGCTCTTCAAGGATTTGTAATCAATTTTAATTTTCAAAACAATGGGATCGGGCACCAATGAAGAAGCTAAATGCAAATATGCACACGCATTACGTGCACTCTAGATCTATTAGTATTGATATCATAATGTTTATTACTATCCCTGTCCCGATATCATTGTTGTATGAATGTTCATCCCCGAATATATCACCAATCAGGGCTTATGGTCATAAAACTGTCAAACATGAGTTTGTACTCGTGTTCGAAAAAGCAGCCAATCAGAATAGTGCATTAAATGAATACTATATTTTCATTGGGCAATTTTTTAGTACGAATTCGAAAGGCGTACTCAAAAGCTTTAAACCTAGAACCTAGAATCTGACATAGAATCAATATATATATTTACATATTGAATTTGAGAATGTATAGTTATTTTTTTATACCTATCCTTCTGGCATAATATGTCATGTATCATTTTCATGGTTTGCCTATACAGATTTCGATATTTTCATATTTTCGTCTTCTCTTTAACGATTCAATACAGAAATGTGCATCTTTGGAACTAAATCAAGATGAATTTATATAATATTCATACCTCCTTGAATAAGATGCAAATCTATACTTGTCCTTTTCCGGAAAATATTCCTTTATTATGTGCATACACATGGGAACAAAAATGAATACCTACCGATACAGAAGCTGAAGTACGGCTATTTATTTTTCAATTACGGTTTCTCCTTGTTCCAGGCTCATCATTATATTCATATTTACGAAACGTTTAAAATCTACTTGGATTACGACTCATTTACGTTTAAGAGAAATTACATGAAGCCAATCCATTTTCTAGGTGCTGGTAACGGTTCTCACAGATCAGCAAACAGACCTGCCCAGCAGCACGTCTTAATTTGGCGGATTAGGGATGCCATCTTGGTTTGGGCAATGTCAGATTATAATACCAAAAACCCTGAGAGTGGTACAGTGGGCGGAGAGTACATCGTTCCATGCACGTTAAGGACCTCCTTTTTAGATTTGAATGAATTATTTGTAGTAAAAATGTATTACTGATGGGACGTACAAATAAATGACCGAGGACCTCACACACAAAAAAATCCGTTTCCCTCTGCTATATTTAACCTTTAAAGACGATTTTAGTTGTTCTGTTTAAGTCCTTTGGTATCTTGCTCCCAAAGACTTTTAAATTATTTTGCTTTTCAATCTTCCAATCTTAACTGTACCTGAAGAAGGTTATTCAAGAAACAAATCGTGTACACTAAATAAATTATCTACGTTTATTATTATTATACTTTACTATAGAAACCAAGCAATAAATAATTAAGATATTTTAAAGTTTTATTCCATGGAACAAGAAATAACTCATTATTCCGGCGGCAAACTGCACGTAGATCAAATAACTGTAAGGAAATGTGCACGTAGCACAAAATAACTGTTTGAAATTGGCACGCTTTTGCAGTCGAACCAATAACTAATTATTTCCCTACCAATAACTAGTTATTTCCCTCATATTAGTTCAGTATAATAATACAGTTATGTCCTTCATGAGAAGTTAACATCCATAATTATTACATACTTAGTTCAAATAAAGGCATTTTTGCATGACCAATATGACCGGAAGTAAACTGTCCATATTTTCACACCCTGGGAAAATAACCGATTATTGGATTACTACAAGATCATTTCCATATCGAGGTCCATATTGGCCCGGGTCAATATGGGCCTCGACTTCGTCTCAGGCCAATATGAGTGTCTCTTTTCTAGATATCGGAAGTATGTAATAAATAGTTTAATACATGGGCATTTCCATATTGGCCTGGTTATCATCCCTCGACCCATATTGGCCCGAGACTGCGTCTCGGCCCAATATGGGGGTCTCGGGATCATAACCAGGCCAATATGGAAATGCCCATGTATTAATCTGTAATTATTATTATTATTATTATTATTATTATTATTATTATTATTTTGTTTTTGTTACAACTTCTATTTAAATTAATGGAGACCAAGTTTACCAATCGTGACACACAACAGATTTAAAATGTCGGAATTTGGTGTTCCTGATATCCAGCGTTAATATTACCTATTGCTCTCTTTGGAATTTGTTATTTATATTTATTGAATTTCTGCTTTCATTATCTATAACTTATATTGACAAAGCAATTTCCTAATACACTGTTTATATACCAAAACTGATTTAAAGAATGCCACGACACCCTCTACAAAAATACGAATTTGATTTGATTTGATTTGATTTAACGCCACTTTCAGCAATATTTCAGCTATATCATGGCGGTCAATTTTAGTGGTGGATGAAGCCGGAGTACCCGGAGAGAACCACTAACCAACTGGTAAACTTTATCACTTGCGGCTGCGAGTCGAGTGCACCCTTTTTGTAATTTACAAAACCGGGCGCGAACCTACACCGTATTGGTGATAGGCTTGTATGAGTTGTTAGGTAATCAAACTACCCAACTCATTGAGCTACCCGGGCCCTTCAAAAATACGGTGAAAGCAAAATGTTATATAGAATAGATATGGCAAAGATTGCTCATAACATATCATATGGATCTGTTACTTTCTGTAGAAATATTGACAAAGTTTAAAATGATGTTCCATTGAGATATTGTTATTGTATTGAGAGACATGAGAGGATTGAGTTCTGAGAAACCTTCTTTGCATTTTGGTCCCGTGCCTTCAGACATATTGGTAGTGTAAAAGTTAGCAAGTTCGCCTCGAGTGCGGTAGATCGTGGGTTCGAGCCAAACCAAAGATTATAAAATTGGTATTTGCTCGGTTTCTCTGCTATGAACACAGCATAATAGATGTAAGAATAAAGACTATTTGGCTCGGAAAAAGGATAATGTGTCCGAATGGAGCGACATGTCTACTCGCGGTCTGTTGTTTCAGTCAGCTGGTACTATTAAAAAAAATACAAATATGCGTGTCGGCCTAGTGCAAAGCAGACGTGGTTTTCTCAGGGTACTCCGGTTTCCTCCACTAATAAAAATGACCGCCACGATACACCTGAAATATTGTTGAAAGTGGCGTTAAACACCATAAACCAAAACAAACCAAAGCAGACATTATAATCGTCTTATCGATATCGCAATGATATATGTGAAAAATGCTCACTTAGTGTTAAAGAACAATCACTCGATCAATTACACAATTATACGTTACGTCATCCCTTTTCTGTCATTGTCCTCCAGGCGGAATGCTTTTAATGGGACGCAAATTTAATGACTCACAATGACAAACCACATCTTTCACATGACAGCAGAGTTTAATTTACCAATAGAATAAAATAAAATGTGTTTTGCATTTTTATTAATAGTCTGACCTATATTTGCTTTCACGAAAATAACTCTTAATTGTATAAAACTTCTTTTTTCGATTATTTCTGTTTCTTTTTATCGTGACTTTAAGACATTTGTTTGTTTTTTCCTTACGCTGACTAATCTCATTTCTGTTCGGTCGTTTGACCTATAAAGTTAAAATGTCACGCAAACAAATATAGTGCATCCATTTACTAACGACTACTGTTTATAGCAGCATTATAACTTTATTTGCTGTATTTTTACTTCAACAGAATACACATCGTTTGATCTTTATCAACTTTAATACATTAGGGAGGGGTTTGTATTAGTTTTGTATCAAAAACAATCATTCTTTATTCTTTATTGACCTAGTTAAAGGACAACGTTGTTCATTTTGGTGTAAATTGTGATAAGAAATAAAATTTAAAGAAAAAAATACTGAAATAATGCTAGACAAAAACGTCATTATTTACAATTTAATATTTTTTTAACCATATCGGTGGTGCTCGGTTCATGTGTGGTAGGTAGATCGTGGGTTCGAGTCATGGTCTAGTCAAACTAAAGGCTATACAATGGTATTTGCTGCTTCTCATGTAAGCAGGCTGCATTAAGGAGTAAGAGCAAATATTAGTTGGTTCAGGATAACGTATCCGTATCAAAATCCAATTCAGCGTGTCAAGTCTAGTACAAAGAGGACATCATCATCTCATCAAAACGTATTTTCGATGTTGACTACCCTGTTTAGGCTCTTGGTGGGTTTTTTTTTATCCCAAAGACTTTAAAAGTATTTGGTTTCAGTCTATCATTGAGAGGTGAAGGTTATTTCTTAAACGCACGAGGCCCGCTTGATTAGAAATCTAGGTTTTAATTTATTGCTGCATCCGGAATTTTACGCTACTAATAATCTCCAATTTCTAGCTATAAGCAATTTCCAATTTTATACTACGGATAATGGTCAGTTTCATAGAGAGTACAACTGGGGATAATCTGACGTCACGATATTTCAAGCACTCGGTATGCTACTGGGATCAGAAAATACACATATTATATAACGCCTAACAAACCCGTGGTTTTGTTACTTGCATGCTAATTGAAAACATGAGGAAAGAGGAAGGACAAATATAAAACAATTGCAAGCTACGAAAATCAATACTATTTGCACCCCTCCCCCAATAATAACAACACCGCCGAAAAAAACCACAAAAACAAACACAAAAATCAAACAAATAAAGTAAACGAAAAACCAAAAAACAAAACAATAAAAACAACAAGAACAAAAGTAAAAACAGCCCCAACCCCCACCTCCATCCCCCCAAAAAAAATAATAGAAACAAAAGAAAACAAAAAGCACCAAATTAACCTCCCACCCCCAACACACTGTTAAAAAACCACACTAGATATAACCAAGACTATTTTCTTTCCGTAAAACGTCCTCAATTTTTTTTGGGAAAATCGCGAATAAATTGCAAAAATATTTTTTCATCACATTCATGGTAATCAATGGGACACATTTTTACTAAGGGACAAGGGGGCTTGAAGTATCATTCTTGCCCTCATCCAAGAATATATATAGACATAAGGTATTTATAGATTTGCCCATCTTTACGGGTATACTATGCTATATATATGACCTAATAATAGTAACAATAACATTGACAATAAATATATATATAGTTACTTACCGGTATCGTCCATCAATTAACGTAATAGTGTTCGTATTCCAGAGAAATCCAACATCACTCCATTCATTAATCCAGACTAATATATCAATTACCTGGGCGTTCGATTTTTATAAGCACTACTTTGTTCATTCATTAATCACAAATAAGCGCAATCAGATTTTCAACACTTTACACAAAAAAATCTTACACAAGAACATATTTGTATGTTTTTTTTTTGTTTTAAACAAAACAATTGCCAAATGTGTGTATTCCAATAAGAGAAATGAATGATGATTGACAAAAAGGAAATTGATCGATTGTTCTGTGTAAAACTAACATGTGCAGAAAACGACATGGAATGAAAATGATATCATCAAGAAATACGGAATGATTCTCAGGTTTTTATTCACATTTTTTTTTTAAGGGGAGGGGGGGGGTCTGTCAAAATTTAATTGAGAAAAAGTTTATATCGGAATGGGATTATATTTGGTCTACTGAAAAGAGTGTGAATTCCATATTTAAGTAGATATATCGTTTTATTTTATTGTTTTACGTGATCTAATAAAAAAATCACATTTAATTACATTCCAAAAGAAATAACGTTACACATAATTTTATCGAAAATAAATAGATGATTATGTCGTAAATTTTCCACTGAAACATATCCCCATGGTTGGGATTTTAAGCTTTGATATATCAGTGGGTCACATTTCCATAAGCATGTGCACTTCTTTATTGATTGCAATTAGTGCCGGATTTACCATTGCGCTTAGGTGTGCCCATCTTCCTACCCCCCAAAAAAAAATCACGATGGATTTTCGCAGTTCACATGTCTGACTTAATATGATAACGTAATATTTTAACCATTCCTAAATTTCCTGAGCATGTATGACTGCCTGCCTGTGTATGCCTACCGGGTCTACCTCCTTCAGGACCCACGTAAGGGGCCTCATAACTTAACTAGCACAGGGGATCATTTGTCCTAAATCCGGCACTGCATGAGCAGCTTCCATATTGATTGCAATGATAAATTCTTCTATAATTATGTTATATATTTAACATGATGGGCTGCAAAATTATGGAAGCATTGAAGGGACATGCATGCGGAAATTTGTATTTATCTCGTGGCCACAATCCGGATGTATGGCTACAACGGTACAATCTAATATATCAATAGGTAATCAAAAACTGCATTTGTTCTCGAGTGGCGGGAACACATGAATTGTGTTTTGTGCAAACAACCACTGCACCAGTGCCGGACTTACCATTGTGCTTAGGTGTGCTTAAACAGGAGGTCCCGTTGGACAAGGGGGGCATCTTCATGCCAAAAAAAACTTTTTTACAATGGATTTTTACTTATGTGGTGCAATTTCATTTTTTTTTAAGTTCCTGAGCATGTATGCCTGACTGCCTGTGTAGGCCTACCGGGTCTACCTCCTTCAGGGCCAAGAGTAAGGGGCCTCATAACTTAACTAGTACAGGGCCTCATTTGTCCTAAATCCGACACTGTGCACCACCGTAACTAAATTTATTTTAATCAAACCTTCCAAAGCGTTTGCATAGCTATATCATTTCATTAAGAGGGGAGGTTTTGACTCATATAACTAGTTTAACACCGCCACTTTTTATTGAAGTGCCTGTACCAAGCCAGGAAAGTAAGTGGTCATGCATTTATGTGTTATGGGGAATCGTTTTTTGTCTCTACGATTTTGATATTTGATTTTGGAATTGTTCCGACAGAGTCGTATTTTTTTGTTTCTCATTTTATTATATAGAAAGTCCTAGACTTAGGGTCGTTACTTAAGCACATTTAAATCTTTACAAAGATGGCTTAATGAAATCTTTATTGAAAGGCCTGAGCAATACTCTAAACATATTTACCTAAACATATATACAAACCTTTAAGTCCTGCTCTTGAATGAGCAACTAAAGTTGTGAGTTGGAATTCCGCTCATGGTGAGGTGTACTCGATACAGCATTGTGTGATAAAGTCTGTCATTGACTTGAGGCAGGTCTGTGGTTTACTCGCCAATAAAATTGACTGTCACAATATAACTGAAATATTGTTGAAAGTGGCGTAAAACACCAAAACACTCTTGAATGAGCAGCCTTCATTTAAGCAAAATTGAATATACAGAACATGTATATCAAGATGGCTTCATACAGGATAAAACTATTTGTGGTTCCTTTGTTATTTAAAGTGTTTTCATATAATTTTGCCAAATTATGACTTTCTTGTTTTAGACATACTTATATACTCACAAGTGGGAAAATAGTAGCTAAATAGGAACTATGACAGCATCCCGAGAGGAGCGCTAACTCTGCGTGAAAAGTCAGACTTCCGCAAGATAGTTCATAACATTTCCTCATGGAAGGTTGTTAATCGTGTGCAAATCCACTATTTATACAATATTCTATCATGACGTCCTTCTTTCGCTTTGTAGACAAACGAGCGATTTATCGATGGTATAATCTCATTCGCACATGCACCGGTGAATGAGACTGACTTTTTTCCATAGGCAGCATATATTGTGTGCGACATTTTCCGCAAACGTAAATATGAATTACCGTCTTCCAATCAAAGTATACTACCGTATTTGTACTCTTAGACATATCAGAATCGAAATAAATCATGGAAGACAGAATGTGTTTTGAGTTTTAACATGGATTGGCGTATATTAGTAAATTTTATATTTTAAAATACTAATATCCGCCAATCCATGTTAAAACTCAAAACACATTCTGGCTTCCATGATTTATTTCTTAATCAACACACGTGTTGTGCACTCATTCTTCCGCCATACCCTGAGGGAGAAGACATCAGAGATCATCGTGAATAAGATTAACATGTCATTCATTTCTGGAACAGGATATAACAACCCTTCCGAAGCACCTGGCATCAATGATAGATGTTTTCATAGCTTTTGTTCTCTTTTTTGTTGTTGTTTCACCTGTTGTTTTGATATCCCGGTTTTATCTGACTTGGGGTAATATGTGTTGGAAACAACAGAAATTAGCGAAAATAATAAATACAAATACACAAAATATCTTAATGTTATGCATTTCTACACTGATGTTACAAAGAATAAAGCATTTTTAAGCGTTGCTATTTTGTCTACATCCTACCCTAATATTCGTCATGAATATGAATGGACTATTTTGACCTGAAATTGTACTATCAACAAAAATCTATAATTAAAGCAAGTGAGTGAATGATTGTGATTTTACGCCAAATTAGATTTTTTTCAGCCATATCATGGCGCGGACAAGTTATATGATGACGAGATCCGCTTTGTACTAGACCAACACGCTGAGTTGGCAACTACAGACCAATCGATAGAAATTAGGGAGCAAGTGCAGAGATATAATTTTAATTAGATTGATTTACAACTGTGCATACAATCAGTGTATATAACCACCACTAAAGTTGCGAGCTCCAAATCCCGCTCATAGCGTGGTGTACTCGATGCAACAGTAGATGATAAAGATTGTCAGTGACTTGCGACAGGTCAGTGGTTTTCTCCGGGTACTCTGTTTTCCTCCACCAATAAAACTGACCACCATGATATAACTGAAAAATTGTTGAATGTGCCGTTAAACATCATAGCTCTAGCTCTAATCCGGCTTAATTATTTTACGTGCGAGGTGGTTGTGCGTTTTGTTGATATTTGTCGAATTGTTGACAATAGCTCTTTAAACAAACTTTATTTCGTCATTTTTTATATGTACCACAGAATTTCTAATACAAAACATAATTTATTGAAGCAATTATGATTTTAACCCATGTCTGAGAAGAAGTCAAGTAAATCATAGCAGGGGCGTATCTACGGAAAATAGCGCCTAAGGCAAGCACTAAAATTGCGTTTTACATTTATTATTTATTAATAATTTCTCCAGGTATTCATGTTTATGTGTATTACATGGTTTTTGCAAAATTACTTCAAGAAAAAATTATTTAAAAAATCTTTTTTAGGACGTTCCCATATGGGAACATTAGGCGCTAAAACCTCTCAGTGGCACCCTCTTCAAGTGGCGCCCAAGGCACGTGCCCTACTTGCCATACCCTAGATACGCTACTGAGTAAATGTGAAAATATGAAAACATTTATAAAGCATAAAATAGCATGTGACGTATTTACATAGCAAAGAATTGTACTCTTTTAAGTATACTGTGCGAATGAAATGAAATTAAGCAATCAACTTACACAAGAAACACACAAAGTGCTACTTATAAAAACAAATTCATAAACAAGCGTCCGAATAAAAATTCACACACTTGCCTTATTATGTAATACATACAGAAATGTTGCTCAAAATGACAGCCATGCAATTACTGATTTAGATTATGACTTCAATAGGTTTTTTACACATTCCGAATTTGATTCTACAATTATATTCTTTTCCTGTTTTTATGGGAGTTATTTCCCTTACGTCGAGTACAATGATATCCGTTCTACTCAAGAGTAAGAAAGGATAAAGTATTTGACTGTAATATTCTTCTAATTTGTTACATATTTCAACCTTGCAAAAAATCAAAGAATGATGTTATAGTAAATAGAAATTTGAAAAGGTGCTACAATATTAAAACTGCATGCAGATTATGGGGGGAAATATGTTATTTTCATTGACATTTGCCTGAAAGGGGGTCCTTTTCTCACATTAAAGGGAAATAACTCTGACAAAAACATGTGCACGCATATCATTTCAGAATCAAGTTGGAAATGTCAAAATGGTTTATTATCAATCTATTTGTCCTTTTTTATATATGTTTGTTTACTCTCTATCAAGCGGTGACGCACATATGAATATATATTTTTTTTATAAATGTGAACTATTTCATGGGCGTCTTCTTCTATTTTTTCTTGGTCTTCTTTCTTTTTCTTTTCCTGAAAATAAAGCCGCTGAAATGAACTGATTTCGACAACACTAAGCATGCTTCTAAAAGTCAATTGGAATCCCAGAAGTGTTGTAATGGTAATAGTATGCGCATCGGAGCGATAAATTTACAGTGCGATTCGAATCGAACTGTATTAGTATTCGAATAGAACAGTAATAGTATTCGAATCGAACGGTAATAGTATTCGAATCGAACTGTAATAGTATTTGATTCGACCTGTAATAGTATTCGAATCGACCTGGTGTAGTATTCGAATCGAGTTCGATGGATCTTTCCTTTGATCCCCTGTGTAGTCAAACAAAGCGGGCTAGCTTGAAATTTGCATATCCAACCCAACGTGTTGGTAATTAATTAACTAGTCATTATCATCACCTCATCAAAATGTAACTCATTCTCTCCATGATGCAGCTTAAATATTGCTTACTTGGCAACAATCACTCACTCACTCGTTCATGTTTACCAACTTTATACTTTATCTTGTCTAACCATATTCTCTATTGTATATAATTATCATATATATTCGCTTGAAACGACAGTAACTAACGATTATCTCCCTTTCGTAGAACATTCTTTTAATGAAAGAAAAATAATTGATTAGATGTAAGAAAATACTACTTTAACATCAAGCAAAAAGTATCTTAATTGAGAATATATTAATTTAAATACTTTATTAATTAATCATGCAAATCAAAGTTAAAGAACAGGGCCCGGGTGGTTCAATGAGTTGGGTAGTTGGATTACCTAACAACTCATACATGCATATCACCAATGCGGCGTGGGTTCGCGCCCGCCTTTGTAAATTACAAAAAGTGTGCACTCGACTCGCAGCTGCAAGTGATAAAGCTTACCAGTTGCTTGCCTATGGTCGGTGGTTTTCTCCGGGTACTCCGGCTTCTTCCACCACTAAAACTGGTCGCCATGATATAGCTGAAATATTGCTGAAAGTGGCGTTAAAACAACAAAAATAAATAAATAAAAAATTACCCTTGGCTCGGTACAGGCACTTCATGAAAAAGTGGCGAGGATAAACTAGATTTGATGATTTGCTTTGCTTAGGTATTTCCAACGTCCGTTATGTTCTAGACGAACGAGGAATATTCAATTCTGAAGAGATTTTCGACTAAAGGAACCACGGCACATACAGTACAATCACAAAAATAAAACAAACAAAAGAACAAAGATCGGAGAACACGAGTTCGAATAAAAATGGAGTGCTTCATTTGAAATGTTCAGCCCCTGTTCTCCAATAGGATAACTTTTATTTAGCTATTCAATTAAATACATACGAGATCCCATTTGACCCATCATATAACCAATCTGCTCTTCAATGGCGCCCATCTGATCACTTAAAGAGGTAATCAAGCCAAAGTTACTCTTGGGGTTAACACGACCCTCATCATGTAGGTAGCTTTTAGTTGTCATTGTATACATAATCCGTGCATCTTGTAATTCTCCGACTTTATCTATAGCATCCTTGTAATTCTGTTCCAAATTGCTAAAATCCTTCTGGATATCTTCCTGAAAATTAAATTGGGGTTTGGGTTAGGGTTATGGTGTTTAACGCCACTTTGAACAATATTTTAGTTTTATTGGTGGAGAAAACCGGAGTACCCGGAACAAAACTAGTCACTGACAAGCTTTAAATTAGTCAAATATGCTACGTAATCTTAAAATGGTAAAAACTAATATTGTTTATCCTTAAAATGGCAAAAATATATAGCTTATCCTTTTATCGTTAATTTGGTAAATATATATTATCAAACCTTATATTTTAAATAACCATTTTGCAATATCAAATGTTTGCTTTATTTTATTGCTATAGATATGTAGATATGATGCGACTCAGTCCTGGTTCTTTTAGATCTTTTGTTTCTTGTTGGAAAGAGGAAGGGATAAATATTATTAAACCTTAAAATATGTGGAGTTCGAAGTGAGTTCAAACCCTTCCAGGGAATCTGTTATCATCATATTATTTTAGGATTTTCTGCTGTTAATTACTATATTCTGTCTTGATGTCTTAAATTGCAATTTTGAAGATACCAAAGGGTATTCGGAATCCGTAAATTGAAAGACAGACAACACAATGGCCAAAAGGACAAAAGGACAAACGACGATTTACAAAACACTACACATAAAACTAAGCACGAACCCCACTAAAACCCGAGGTGAACGCATGTGTTCCGGATGGGTAGTTAGTTCCTGTCCCACTAGTAGCACCCGTCGTGTTACATAAAACGTGTTTGCTTAGAGTATTTAGATAAAACTCTTGAGTTTTGTCTGCTTTCCTTGGCATTCATGAATAGTGTATAGTACATTAGCTAAGAAAAGGAATCCAAAATATAAAATAAAAAGCTTTCAAAACCCTGCTTTTCTGTGCTCATGAAAAAAATCATGCAGATTCGAATATCTATTTGAATATAACTTTAATTAGAAAAAAAATGTTAATATTTGCATAGGTAATTGCTCCATTATTATGTTTTTATTTCTCTTTCTGATCAGACAACCGCCATATTACTCATATAGTTAAGTCCGGTAAAAGTCTTTGATCGAGTAAATAGAAAATTTATGTAAAAGGCAAAATGTCTACCGGGGTATACTATTCAGGGGCGGATCCAGGATTTCAAGTTAGGGGGGGGGGGGGCGCACTTCAAAAAATTGCGCCGAACGGAGGGAGGCGCGAAAATTGTTGGGGTATTTCGTGTGAAAAATCACGATTTTACACCAAAAAATCTTATTTTTTCCAATTTTTGTGGGGGCGTGCGCCGGGTGCGCCCCCACCCCCTGGATCCACCCTTGCTAATGTCATTTGAGAAATTGATATTTCCTAACTATCAACCAGTTCGTGGTGACGACCCATTTTTGTAGGGATGACTTCCACCTAGGAACAACATAGACTTGTTTGAGTAGCTTTTGTCTTAGCAGAAAATCGCTGTATTAGACGAAAGTCCCCTCCCTCTTATAACGTGTGAGTCATGAAATGAAAACCCAAACGCTGGTGCTGCTGGAATATTGCTACTGATGAATGTAAAGTCGACTATTGAGAAAGTGAAATCGTCACGTTGTCTATTTCTATTGTGTAGAAATATACATGTACGTATTATATCACAAGCTGTAGGTAAGTGAGCAATTTGTTAGATGTATCGTGGCAACAAGAAAGTTACTTTTTTATGAGATAATGATGATATCTATTGCGTACTATACCGACACGCTGAGCTGGATTTTAATAGTGTAAGTTGACTGAAACAAAGGTCCACATTATTAATTACACAGTGTGTTAGTGACCTAATACACACTGTGTAACGAATATATCTTACCGACCACCCTTTGGATTTGAAGTTCTGAGCTTCTTCTTACTTCTATGAGTCTATAAAATATTTACTAACCCTGTATGAAATTTACTAACCCTGTATTAAATTTACTAACCCTGTACGAAAAGAATACAAGAGGCTCAGACGCCCTGTATGAGTTATACAGGGCGTCCACGTGTTCACGCTAAACCAATCATTTTCTTACATTTATAATTGACAAGAAATATCGCTCCACTTGCACACATTTTCCCGACTGCATGCCAACCGGCCTTTGCTCTTATGCCTTACTGATGCGTGCCTAGTGGATAAGTAAAACAAATATCAATTTCATATTCTTTGGTTTGACCAGAGCGAAGACCAAGCCCACTCGAATCAAGTACGCTAATATTAAATGATATGAGATCAAGACTGTTATATATAGAACATGATGTAATAGTTATATTAGTGAACTATGTCATTGCTACACTGAGGCAAAATGTAACTGATAAATCATGTCGTATTTCCTGCTATTTCTCATCTCATTGCAATGACATCTCGAACACAATTTAGTCAAAGTAGAATTGGGAAATATTTGAAGTATATATCTAGACTGACATTTCTATGAAATGACACATGACCTTACCTTTGAACTTTCAACTGATTTGAGTCTAGTTTGTAGTTCATCAACTGTGTTCATCACGTGTTCAAACTCAATCAGACACAAAGGACAAACTAACAGTAAAAAGAAAAAGACAAATCATACGAAGAAGTAACGGAAGTATGTGTGTATGATTTTGAGAATCAGTCAAGAATTGTAATTGGTTTTTCTTTCTATTGTCTAGGCTTGTTGATACCGGAATACTATGGATAAAGTTTTGATTCAGTTCAAATTGAGAAAGTTTACTCTTCATTAACTTAACTTTACTACATTGTTATGATATGAGACAGGCAACCTGTTTGAAGGACGAAGTCCTAAAATTTCAATAATACGATGATCCGTACACGTTCACAGGGGTTAGGTGCGTCCGAAAAAAAAAAAAAAAAAAATATATACAAGGGGGCGAACTCACTTGCTCCCATTTTATTAAGTCGTCGTGTTAAATTGATCGTAACTTCGGAACGCCTTAATATTTTCAAAAAATGTTTCCCCCAGTCGAAAGTCAAGTAATTTTCCTTTCCAAAGAGACCCCAATTGTTAGTGTAGGCCTCCGAACTGCTGAGGTATCATACACGAACCAAAACAAAACGGCGTGAAAATCCGAAGTCGTACAAACGCTGGGATGACCACTTCCCATCTGTGTACAGACTTTCCCATGCGTAAACGAGTCATTTTGACTAGCTAAATACTTTCATCCATTCAAATTATGATAAAATTTCTTATCTTACGCCAATTTATATGTCCTTTAAGTCTGTTTTTGAAAGAAATCCCATTTGCATCCTTGACAAACGCCATAGACGTGAAAATTGAGAGTTCTAACGGGATTTTTGATTGGCTGAACAATCTGTTTCAGCCAATCAAAAAGCCCGTTAGAACTCTCTCAATTTTGAAAATATTAAGGCGTTCCGAAGTTACGATCAATTTAACACGACGACTTAAAAAAATGGGAGCAAGTGAGTTCGCCCCCTTGTAGTATTATATAGTATTTATTATTTTTTTTTTTTCGGACGCACCTAGCCCCTGTGTACACGTTATTATCTTTTATTTTGAATGCATTTTGTAGCCGATTTGTTATGGCTGTTCCGTTCATTTTACCTACGCCGCTCTTCCGTCGAGAGTTTCGAAGAAAGATATTTTTTTATTAGAATTTTATTTCAAGTTTATTTCGATTTTGCATAGAGTGAATAATTAAAGAATTGGGAATTTTTCATTGAAATATATTTCTTTTGCGTTTCTAAATATCAATTGATCTATTTTTTTTAAACTTCCGGTGAACAGATATTTGGCTATCAATATAGAAAGGAGGAAAAATCGGACAGCCTACCGTTAAAAGGACTTCGTCCTTTATTAAGCATCCATCAACAAACAAATGTTTTGATAAAAGACAACACTGAATTAGAATTAGGATTTTGTCATTTCAGCTAATCATTTTAATATGTAAGAAAATCACTTTCTTTCTTTTAAACTGTGTCTGTGATTTGTAATACAGTAAAACAGTTCGTTTGTACAAATCAAACATGGAGCAGGGCTGAAACCTTTCATTCACAGCATCTGGTCTGACTATTGTTTTCTTTTCGTTTGGGAGACTTTTTTTCACTTTTATTGTTCATTAGCACTGTCTTGTAACTATTAAGTAGGTGTACAATGTATCATTGCTCATTTGGAGCGTCCACGGTTGTTAGACTTACAACTACCTGCATTGTAAATTATCTTGTATATTTCTTATTCGTGGCTTAAAATGTATTTAATTACTTATTGATAAACTTTGGAGAGAAAAGAAAACGTTGGGTACTTTTTGTACTTACACTCGCACTGTCGATCATTGGTCATTCGGTAGCCATCAAAACAATCGCATATGTATCCACCAATGGTATTATTACACAAATGCTGGCAATCATGGCGGCCAGCTTTACATTCGTCAACATCTGATAAAACAATAAAACTTATCATATAAATATTGGTTTCTATCTTCTTCTTGTACCCACAAGTGGATAGACATCACATTGATATGTGTTGTTAGTCGAGAATGAAAAGAACAAATTAGCAATATGAAACAATCCATTCATATGTGCAACTGGTCCAGTTTTTCATATTAAATACCTTGAAACTTTAGCTTTAGGTATTCACACGTATTGTGTGACTGTCAAAGACCATAAAATATCTACCAATTGAGCTCTGTCGTTATTACAGTAAAGTTTGAAGATAATAATCAGAAGCCGTAAATCGAAGGACAAACATACAATGGCAAAACAACGACAAAAAGACAAAACATTGCACAGAAAACTAAAGATCAAGCAACACGAACCCATTAAATACCGAGAATGAACGCCTGTGCTCCGGAAGGGTAAGCAGTTCCTTCTCAATATAAGGCACCTGTCGTGTTTGAATGTGATTTGAATTGGTTGATCGTTACATAGTATCTACCTCATATACAACCGATTACTTGTTTGCACAGCCGTTAACCTCTAGTGTCATTTTTGTCCCGTTTATGGCATGTACTTGACATGCATCCATACCGAGCAACACGGCTGGTGCCAGCCACATGTAGAGCAGGTACAGCTTTACCTTCCGGAGCATCTGAGTTCAACCCCAGTTTTTAATACAGTCCGTGTTGCCCATTTTTACTTTTCTGTTTTTTTGTATCTTTTTAATCTTTTTTTTTTATTTGGTCGCGTCTTTCTATCATGGCTTTTAATGACGATTTTGGAACACGTTTTGGTATCCTCTTGCTTTATTGAAAAGGCCAGAGGAATGGGTTGGATAATTATGCTTGCTGAATGTTGAACATGACTTCTAAACATTAGTATGCTCATACATGTACACTATTCAGCAAACTGAATAAACAAATAGAAATTATAAAACAGATAGAAAAAAAAAGGTAAAAACTAAAAGACTCAAGAAAGCCTGGAAAATGCATATATATATCTAGACTCAGATCGACGTCCAGTCTCTAATCGACGTCCAATCATCATATACATGTCCGATTTATACGTCACATACATCTGTACCTCAGATTAATGTCCTTTTCTCAAATCGACGTCCAATGACGCATGCTTCAAATGACGTCAAACCCGTTCGGAGATGTTTTTGAAGGAGTGATGAAGAAGTTCTTAAAATCTTATTGTGTTTATTCAGATCCTATTGACTGTAATGTGAAAAATTATGACACTATGCATATGACAGTATTGATGATATCAAAGAGTGAGAAAATGCTAAAAAAAAACAAACAAACAAACAAAACAAAACAAAACAAGACAAGACAAAAGAAGGAGTACTTCTACTTTAGCGGACCCCACAAAAAGTACTAACCATAACCCTTACCCTAACCCTAACTGTCATATTCGCATGGTAACGAAATGAAAGGTTATGGGTCATGCGTGTTGATTATTACAATATATGACTTGTGGGGTCCATCAAAGTAGATTTTACCCCAAAAAATAACAATAACAGGTTAAAAACACGCAAAACAAAACTGCCAATACAATTTTTTCTCAAATTACAGTATATCGGTTTTGTTTCTATTTTTTGTCCGAAATACTACTATCAAAACAGGAAAATGAGTATTATAGTAAATATTTATAGGCTGCACAAATATTAAAAATCAAACATAGAATAGATCTTCTGAAAATTTGGAAAGGACGCCGATTTGAGAATACCTTTAAATCGGACTGTGATTTGCGATAATTTTTGTGTTCAGTGAGTTCAGTTAAGATGGGAGGAGATTGTTCGTTTTGTTGGTATTGGTTGATGGAATTGATGACCATCACTATTTAAACATTCTTTTCTTATTCTAAAGAGTAGAAACATAGCATAAAACAAAACATCTAAAGAATAATGGAAATAGTAATCAAACAAACCTATTTCACAGTGTGCTCCAGTGTAGTTCCTTGGACATGTACAATATTCGGGTCCACTACAAGTCCCTCCGTGTAAACATTCAGTCAGACACAATGCTAAGATATAATTTAAAAAAGGTATAACATTGAATTGATGTCGTTGTGTATTGTTTCTGGTTGCTTTCTATGTTTCTATCAAAATAGCGTTTTACAGGTTTAATGTAGTTTTGAATCTAAAAAATATTTCGCCTCCTCGTATCAACATAATTATACATGTCAAGTTTCGCTCGCTGTCTTTAAGTCTCCTAGCTGGAATATTACTTTGATTATAATATTTCAAGTCGAAGTATCATAGCACTTGTTATGAACTGACACACTATTCTTGTGATAGTTTATTATCCAAAAGCTATTTGCTATAATATGTGTTTTGCATTGATTAAGTTGAAATCATCACTTCGAAAGTTTTACGGTCGCCACCGTGACTTGGTTGACCGTTATGGAATATATGTGTCACAAATGACCACGGATATGTTCCACTTGTCGTAAACACTCCCCGTTCCTTTCCTCATTTCATGACTTATGAGTTTGTAACTAGATTAACACGACGGGTGTCACTAGGGTAGCAGGAACTGCCTACCCTTCCGGGGCACCTGCGTTCACCTCCGGTTATTAGTGAGGTTCGTGTTACTAGATCTTTAGTTTTATGTGTATGTTTTGTAGATCGTTGTTTGTCCTTTTCTACTTTTTCTTTTGGCCATTGTGCTGTCTGTTTTTCTTCGATTTACATATTCTGATTACCCGTTTGGTATCTTCAAACTCTTCTTAAACGTAATTTTAATTAGCAAAGCAAAATGTCCCTGATATTATTACCCTGGTTTGACTATTGAACAGGGATATACAATAGTGATTTCTATAGCAAGATTGAATAATAATAATAATAACAAAAAAAAACAACATTTGAACGGAAGTGAAATATTTTCGAATTCAGATAATCATTCGTGATTTTCTAGACTTATCAATGAGTAAGTTTATTAGGTCTATTTTCAAGAACATTGGTCTCCATCGTACATTGGTTGACTTACATTAAATGTGCGTGTCTCAGATTATCTCGCATGAAGAGGATGTTCTAAGTTGCATAACTTGTATTTTATCCATTTGTTTCTTTATTGATAACAACAAAATATGTTTAAATCATATTGTTGCAGACAAATATCATATGAAAAATTATACGTTTGTGTTTGATAAAAATCAGCAGTGATATTTGATTTAATGCACACGACACGATTCTGGAATAAGCGTCATCATGTACGCTCATAGTCAAATACGACACGTTTCTAGAATAACGGTCATCATGTACGCTCACAGTCAAACACGACACGTTTTTAGAATAACCGTCATCATGTACGCTCATAGTCAAACACGACACGTTTCTAGAATAACCGTCATCATGTACGCTCATAGTCAAACACGACATGTTTCTAGAATAACCGTCATCATGTACGCTCATAGTCAAACACGACACGTTTTTAGAATAACCGTCATCATGTACACTCACAGTCAAACACGACACGTTTCTAGAATAACCGTCATCATGTACGCTCATAGTCAAACACGACACGTTTCTAGAAGAACCGTCGTCATGTACGCTCATAGTCAAACACGACACGTTTCTAGAATAACCGTCGTCATGTACGCTCATAGTCAAACACGACATGTTTCTGGAATAACCGTCATCGTGTACGCTCATAGTCAAACATGACACGTTTTTGGAATAACCGTCATCATGTACGCTCACAGTCAAACACGCCACGTTTCTGGAATAACCGTCATCATGTACGCTCATAGTCAACACGGCACGCTTCTGGAATAACCGTCACCATGTACGCTCATAGTCAACACGACACGGTTCTGGAATAACCGTCATCATGTACGCTCATAGTCAAACACGCCACGTTTCTGGAATAACCGTCATCATGTACGCTCATAGTCAACACGACACGTTTCTGGAATAACCGTCATCGTGTACGCTCATAGTCAAACACGACACGTTTCTGGAATAACCGTCATCATGTACGCTCATAGTCAAACACGACACGTCTCTGGAATAACCGTCATCTTGAACGCTCATAGTCAAACATGACACGTCTCTGGAATAACCGTCATCATGTACGCTCATAGTCAACACGACACGTTTCTGGAATAACCGTCACCATGTACGCTCATAGTCAACACGACACGTTTC
Organism: Bathymodiolus septemdierum; assembly: GCA_963383655.1. Lineage (NCBI taxonomy): Eukaryota > Metazoa > Mollusca > Bivalvia > Mytilida > Modiolidae > Bathymodiolus > Bathymodiolus septemdierum. The sequence goes on from OY726528.1 coordinate 36,950,550, forward strand.
TGGAATAATCGTCATCATGTACACTCACAGTCAAACACGACACGTTTCTGGAATAACCGTCATCATGTACGCTCATAGTCAACACGACACGTTTCTAGAATAACCGTCATCATGTACGTTGATAGTCAACACGACACGTTTCTGGAATAACCGTCATCATGTACGCTCATAGTCAAACACGACACGTTTCTAGAATAACCGTCATCATGTACGCTCACAGTCAAATACGACACATTTCTGGAATAACCGTCATCATGTACGCTCATAGTCAACACGACACGTTTCTGGAATAATCGTCATCATGTACACTCACAGTCAAACACGACACGTTTCTGGAATAACTGTCATCATGTACGCTCATAGTCAACACGACACGTTTCTAGAATAACCGTCATCATGTACGTTCATAGTCAACACGACACGTTTCTGGAATAACCATCATCATGTACGCTCATAGTCAAACACGACACGTTTCTGGAATAACCGTCATCATGTACGCTCACAGTCAAACACGACATGTTTCTGGAATAACCGTCATCATGTACGCTCATAGTCAACACGCCACGTTTCTGGAACAACCGTCATCATGTACGCTCATAGTCAAACACGACACGTTTCTAGAATAACCGTCATCATGTACGTTCATAGTCAACACGACACGTTTCTGGAATAACCGTCATCATGTACGCTCATAGTCAAACACGACACGTTTCTGGAATAACCCTCATCATGTACGCTCATAGTCAAACACGACATGTTTCTGGAATAACCGTCATCATGTACGCTCATAGTCAACACGCCACGTTTCTGGAACAACCGTCATCATGTACGCTCATAGTCAACACGACACGGTTCTGGAATAACCATCATCATGTACGCTCATGGTCAAACACGACACGTTTCTGGAATAACCGTCATCATGTAGGCTCACAGTCAAACACGACACGTTTCTAGAATAACCGTCATCATGTACGCTCATAGTCAAACACGCCACGTTTCTGGAACAACCATCATCATGTACGCTCATGGTCAAACACGACACGTTTCTGGAATAACCGTCATCATGTAGGCTCACAGTCAAACACGACACGTTTCTAGAATAACCGTCATCATGTACGCTCACAGTCAAACACGACATGTTTCTGGAATAACCGTCATCTTGTACGCTCATAGTCAACACGCCACGTTTCTGGAACAACCGTCATCATGTACGCTCATAGTCAACACGACACGTTTCTGGAATAACCGTCATCATGTAGGCTCACAGTCAAACACGACACGTTTCTGGAATAACCGTCATCATGTACGCTCATAGTCAACACGACACGGTTCTGGAATAACCGTCATCATGTACGCTCATAGTCGAACACGACACGTTTCTAGAATAGCCGTCATCATGTACGTTCATAGTCAACACGACACGTTTTTGGAATAACCGTCATCATGTACGCTCATAGTCAAACACGACACGTTTCTGGAATAACCGTCATCATGTACGCTCATAGTCAACACGCCACGTTTCTAGAACAACCGTCATCATGTACGCTCATAGTCAACACGACACGGTTCTGGAATAACCATCATCATGTACGCTCATAGTCAAACACGACACGTTTCAGGAATAACCGTCATCGTGTACGTTCATAGTCAAACATGACACGTTTCTGGAATAACCATCATCATGTACGCTCATTGTCAACACGACACGTTTTTGGAATAACCGTCATCATGTACGCTCACAGTCAAACACGACACGTTTCTGGAACAACCGTCATCATGTACGCTCATAGTCAACACGACACGTTTCTGGAATAACCGTCATCATGTACGCTCACAGTCAAACACGACATGTTTCTGGAATAACCGTCATCATGTACGCTCATAGTCAACACGCCACGTTTCTGGAGCAACCGTCATCATGTACGCTCATAGTCAACACGACACGGTTCTGGAATAACCATCATCATGTACGCTCATAGTCAAACACGACACGTTTCTGGAATAACCGTCATCGTGTACGTTCATAGTCAAACATGACACGTTTCTGGAATAACCATCATCATGTACGCTCATAGTCAAACATGACACGTTTCTGGAATAACCGTCATCATGTACGCTCATAGTCAACACGACACGTTTCTGCGAATCTCCGATTTGATTCGGAGCTTTTCCGACGGTGTGGTATTCTTCCTTCTTATTCATTGTGCTTTAAAGTGAAATGAGCAGAATGAATTATTTCCGTCCATTTTCTGTAACGCTAATTCAAGACATATATACACTTGTAACTCAAGAATATATTAATGTACAAGCAACATATAAAAATATTTCATGTAATCCAAGAGCAGTCGTAGGTGCGTTCGAATGGTGGTGTGCATAGAAATTATGCAATCAGTGTCTATCATCGCTAAAGTTACGAATTTGATTCCAATCCATGGCCAGGTGTACTCGATACAACTTGATGTGATAAAGGTTTCTTTGGGAATATTTCGATTTCCTCTTCCGATAAAACTTACGTGGATGACATCATTGAAATATTGCTATTTTATGTCAGTTCTAAATTCGACTTTTTCATTGGTGCAGACATTTAGCGCGCACGACGGCGCAGGCATTATCAATGTTTCAGTCAATACTACTGTCCCTTGGGCAGTCTATAAATCACGATAGTGCCCTATACATAAGTCACTATTACATTGTTGAAGGTGGCTTAAAACATTCATAATCTAACCAAGTATTCAATGCACCTATTTCAACCTCCGTTGGGAGAAATTATCACATATTTAAAACAAATTTAATAGTTAAGCTTCATGATCTCATTATGATGTTCCTGATGGCGCAGCTGTGTCAAGAATTCGAAAGTATTAGTGTCACCAGTGCCGTCTTAACGCATGGACACGATAGGCAGATGCCCGGGGGCCCCACGAGCATAGGGCCCCATGTTAATCTATTTTTGTTGTATACAGCATGTTTTTAATGCTTAAACACTGATTTTGTTGGAAGTACCAATACAATAAATGTATGCTTAATTTTTATCGACATTTACAGTTTTATTCTTGCGAGTGATTTTGTAGGTAGTGGCTCCATCGTACTGCTTTGCCCGGGGCCTATAGTGCTGTTAAGACGGCTCTGAGTGTCACCATTTGTTTTACTTTTATTATTTAAGCTATTGAATAAAATAGGCTATTATTTCTAAAAGACCATTATTGGAAAAAAGATGAACGGCTTTATTGGGTTATCCTTGGTAGACAATTATCAACATTTAATTAGGTGGCATGAAAATTGCATTTAATATTTGAATTTTAAGTTTTATTTTTAGATGAATTAGAAATTGTTAACCACTTGTGTGGATTGTTTTTAAATATTTAAATTTAAACTTAAATATTTTTAAGCTATATATATTTTTACCGTTTAACTGGGGGTCATCGTGGTTGTGATCGCATGATAGTTGGATTTACAACTACCTGTGCAATCAGTGTCTATCACAACGAAAGTTGTGAGTTCGAATCACGTACTCGATACAATTAAAGTTATGTGATAGATAAAGTTTGTCAATGACTTGCGGGAGATCGGTAGTTACTTCCGGGAACTCCAGTTTACTCCACCAATAAAACTAACCACCACGATATAATTGAAATATTGTTGAAATAAAAGTGGTGTTTAACATCATAAACCTAACCCTTTTAACTGGAGTCATTGTATACCATCCAGGGGCGGATCCCAGCGCCCCTCCCCCCCTAAAATTGGAAAAGAATATGATTTTTGGAGGTAAAATCGTGATTTTTCACACGAAATATCCAAAAAAAATTCGCGCCTCCCTCCGCTCGGCGCAATTTTTTTAAGTGCGCCCCCCTAACTTGAAATCCTGGATCCGCCTCTGCCATCATATTTCATGTTGGACTAACTAGTCTTTTATTACATGTACTTACGCTTCATACAGTCTTGATCGCCTGACTTATAGCTTATCCAGCCTGGACAACATTTACGTACATAATCATGTACAACCTGTCTGTAAAACACTGTACGAGTGGCTACCTTGTATATTATCCGACTGAAAAATGAAGAATATTTCATGGGTCATAAATATGTCAAATTTTCTATATATATCTTTCTCCATGCTGTAATTTAATATTTCAATAGTTTTAATATTACGATCATAAATAGCAAACGCACATAATTTGGTCAAGGAAACCGCCTGCAGCTGTGAAGCGATTAGTAACATGGCTATTTATCATTCTCTTAATTTGAAAATATAGATCAAATTGACTTTTAAATTATTTGGCTTTAAAATCTCTCGACTTTGAGCGTACCTGATAACGATTATTAGGGACGGACCATTTAACTTGAAAGGGGGGGGGGGGGGGGGGGGTTATGTTTTTTTTCTAAAAAAATATTCTGATTCCCAATGTTGCTGAAAAAAATATTCTGATTTTGGTGTAGGATAAAAAAAAATTTGATTCAGAGTTTTTGTCATATAACCTAATGTTAAATTCTGAAAAAAAAATTCGCACTTCGCGCGACAAAAAAAATTAATATTCTAACTCTTGAGTTGTCCGAAAAAAAAAAAATTTGAACGAAACAAAAAACCTTAACTCCCCGTTAAATGGCGAGGTGTACTCGATACAACATTATGTGATAAAATTCGTCAGTAATTTGCGACAGGTTGGTGGTTTTCTCCAGGTACTCCGGCTTCCTCCACTAATGTAATGAAACTGACCGCCACGATATAACTGAAATACTATTGAAAGTGGTGTTAAACACCACAAAACCAACCAACCAACCAATCCAGGAACAAAGGGAGACATATAGAATCTAACACCGGCAAAAGTGCAAGACAGGGAAATCTCCGACACCTTCGGGTAAGATTTCAATCGTTCGATGACATAAACTGTACAGCATGCATTTGCCGGTAAAACGCACGTGATTTTGTTTTGTCTTGCACTAGTGCAAGATAAGAAAATCTCACATCGCTAAAAATAGGAACTGGTCTGTCTCAAAAGTGAGAAAAATACTTCCTATCTCCATTCTCCTAATTATGTAATATACATTCAACATTCTAACCGAATAATTAAAGAAAAGTTGTGATGTCTCGTGCTAATGAAATTGCATGACCAAATCGCTGTAGCAACATTCCTGCTGCACCTGCATATAAAGTGCATATTTCTCATCCGATACTATATTCTCGATATTGTGTTTCTTATTAGGATTTCCTTGATAAAGGGTTGAATCTGACATGGAAGACACATAATCAAAAGTTCATAGTGGTAAAGTCGAAAGTTTTAAAGTTTCCACTCTAATAAACTTGACTCCCCCTTGATCCCATTTGACACCAACATTGTAATGGAGGATTTCACGACGGATGCTATGTTTCGAGCAGGAGAAACCTTGTCTGTCGAAACACCCGGGCTCCCTCCAGTGTTGTCATATCTCTTGTTTATATTCATTGCTTTATCATTTTATATTACATTGGATTCGGCTTGACATCGTTGCCTATCACCACTACAGTTTTGAGTTCGAATCCCGCTCATGACGAGGTGTACTCGATACAACATTCTATGATAACGTTTGTCAGTGATTTGCGGCAGGTCCTCCACCAATAAAACTGACAGCCACGATATAACTGAAATATTGTTGAAAGTGGCGTTAAATACCATAACCCTAACCCTATTTATTTATTTATCATTTTATCTTCTATTGGCGTTGCCTTGTCCTCATTGTTATTTATGATAATTTTTATAGTTATGCCCACTTTTTATATTCCGCCATGTCTGATTCCATCCAATCATTTATAAATTTCCAATAACATTATTTAATTATTGTGAATATTGTGATTCCATGATCAGTGCATTACGAAGCAAATGGGATTGGCAGTATATGACCTTTTTAACCCCTCCAACATTTGTCAAATATACCTGCATCAAGCCATTGCCAGAACTGTTGGTGCACCTGGTAAATCTCTTTGGTTTTGCTTTTTCCGGATTTATTTCTGATGTTTTTCGGGAAATGTTTTTGGTAATTAAGCATTTCATCCATGCAGCAAATATTTTCAATACACGCTAATTAATCTAATTTATAATGCTTCCATGACTGCAGGGGGTGAATGTACGTCATAATTGGATAGCATTAAATGTGATAGTGCGTCTAA